>MPNW01000129.1:0-16434 GCA_011800805.1 Hirudo medicinalis | reverse complement strand
AACATCATGGAAAATTTAAGGCAAGAGTCGGTCTTAAGGAATTTGGTTCATCTGCCTTCATAGCTGACAGTCACATGGAACAAATTTGCAATTACGATACTTAATTAACTTCAACATGACAACAACATCAACAACAACAACAACAACAACGATGTTTCATCGGCAGTTTGCAGACGTCAGAGGAATTTCCTCGGAGGTGTTTCGTGCGTGTGGACTTCGATCACGTGCGTGTGGACTTTGACTTCGAGGAATTCCAATCTGACGCTCGCACGTCCCTGACTGTCGAGTTTGTCGCTTACTTGCCTCATCATCATCATCATCATCATCATCACCATCATCATCATCATCATCATCGTCGTCGTCATCATTATCATCATCATCATCATCATCATCACCGTCGTCGTCGTCGTCATCACCATCATCACCATCATCATTATCATCATCGTCATCATCACTATCGTCGTCGTCGTCGTCATCATCGTCATCACCAACGCCATTTATCTGCATCATTTATTAATCCCTTCGGTCCGTCATCGTTATCATCATCATCATCACCACCATCATCGTCATCGTCATCGTCATCCTCCAATGTTCCCGTTAACAGGTCACCGGCAAGGCAAAGTCTTTGGGGGACGTGTACGACCAGGGATGCTGTCACAACTGGAAGCAATCCTTCTGTGGACCCATGTGGCCAAGGTTGGCCTTGTTCATGATGGTACTGGTGGTGGTGGTGATGATGATGATGATGATGATGATGATGATGATGATGATGATGTTGTTGTTGTTGATGATATTGATGTTGTTGATCCTGATGATGATGATGATGACGACGATGACTGTGGTTATAATGATGACGACGACGATGATGATGATGACGATCAAGATGATCGTTACGATGACTGTGGTTGTGATGATGATGATGATGATGATGTTGCATTAATTGAGTTTTTAAGGCACGTCTATCGATTTAATAACTGTCCTATGGAGGCGCAACCGCATCAACAAAATGTCGACAACAACAACAACAACAAAATGTCAACAATAACAACAACAAAATGTCGACAAGATAACAACACCAAAATGTCAACAACAACAACAACAAAATGTCAACAACAATGACAACAACAAAATGTCGACAACAACAACAAAATGTCAACAACAACAACAAAATGTCAACAACAACAACAACAACAAAATGTCAACAACAACAACTATAACAATAATAATAATAATAACAATAACAATAACAGTAACACAGACGTAGATGATGAGAGCGATGAGTTATGCAAGGCCGTATCAAAATTATCATCACGACGACGACGACGATGACAATGATGATGACGATGATAAAGATGATAATGATGTTGATGATGGCAGTTTTAAAGAATGAGTAATAACAAGAATAATAACAATAAACTGAGAAAGAGGAAAGAAAAAAGCAGGTGTTGATTTATTTGCCGAGGGTTCAACACCAGCAACAGGACACGAGCTTGTGTGTTTACACGTCTGCTCCTCTGAAATGAATTTCAATCATTCCACTGACTCATTGAAGTCAACGATTCCATTCCATTGTATTGTATTGTTGTAATATTGTATTGTATTGTATTGTTGTAATATTGTATTGTATTGTTGTAGTATTGTATTGTATTGTATTGTTGTAGTATTGTATTGTATTGTATTGTTGTAGTATTGTATTGTATTGTATTGTTGTAGTATTGTATTGTATTGCTGTAGTATTGTATTGTATTGTATTGTATTGTATTGTATTGTTTTAATATTGTATTGTATTGCTGTAGTATTGTATTGCATTGTATCGTATTGCATTGTATTGTATTGTACATTATTGATAACGGATAATTGATTAAACTCACAAGACAGGGTTCTGTTGGTTGTAGTGATGTTGATGATATTGATGATGATGATGATGCTGACGACGACGACGATGATGATGATGATGATGGAAAAAGTGTCTGTACTGTCAATGATGGATACGAATAGTTTATCGTGCAACTATCATATTTGCTAAACCGGCACTTGTTTCGCAGGCTCATCGACAGGGTCGGTATGTCCGCTAGGGTCGAGGAGTTCCCAAAGTCCATCCGAGATGCCACAGTGGTCCGTTACAAGGCCAAGGAGATAAAGGTCTTGGCCTCGAATGCCCCCAGTCCGAAAGAGCACCTCTACTCTAAGGTGCATTTGGAAGTTACTTTGTTTTGAGCTAATAATCTGTTCAAATCAAATCAAGTTCAAGTAGAACTTTGTGACTGTCGCTGAGATCGACCATTCCTCTGATTCACTCAGATGCAAGTGCAACCTGCAAAATCTCTGATGGCGAAGGCTTCAGTGGTCGACCGGTTCTCGTCAGTTCCGATGTTTCGACCTGACAGGGGGCATCCGTTCGTCGACGAGTCGTGCGGGCACGTCGGCCTGTTGCCGGATCGATTGCAGAACTTTTGCGGCAGGAAGGTCATCCTCGTACGATCTTCGTCTCATCAGTCCACCACGACGAACGTCGTTCCGCCTCAAGTCACGGCGAACTCCAACCTGCAGGACAAGATCTCCAACATCATCAACACTCTTTCCCCGAGCAAAAAGTCCAACGCCAAAGAATACGAGTCGATTCGTTCGGGCCTGGCAGCCGCTTCATCCCCCATTTCCGAGGGAAGCCTGGTGGAGAGCAGTGCCGGAGAGACGGGTTCTCCGTGCCGGGTGCTGGACGGACCGACGGTCGAAGCAGACGAAGACGAAGAAGAGGTAAAAAGAACTCGAAACGCGTCCAGGCATAAGCACTCATCGGTCGCCAACATTCTCAACCTCGAGTCTTGCAAGGAGCACTCGGACGGCAGGCCGGTCGCATCCAACCGGAAGAGGACCTCCCTGTCAAACATGATATGCAGGCAGTCGAGGAATATCCAGCTGGAAGACGAGAGCTGCCTGAAGTCTCTTCTCACCGAGGAAGCCAACAACCCCTCCACTCCGGGGTCCGGGAGTACGAAGAGGCGATCTTTCATTCTCTCCCTTTTCAAGGGCGATACCGTCGGCGACAAGCTGCCCGAAGAAGTCGGGGGCTACGACAACCTCGACTTCGACGCGAGCCATCTCGGCGTCGACGTCGACGCAAGATTGTTGGAGAAGTCTCCGACTTTGTCCACTCGGAGCTCGAGCAATATGAACGACAATGGCTTAGTGGACGAGAAGACGAGAGAGTCCCACGATTTCGTGCTCGAAGGGGACTCCTCGGAAGAACTGAGCTCGGAGAATCAGAATTGTTCTCATCGCAATCAGCAGATGAAAAAAGCTCAACAACTTTCTCTCCTCAACAGCATTTTCAAACCATCGAGCAACCCAGGCAGCAGTTACAACAGGATCAACCCCTTCTATAAGGTCAATCCTTCGTACGCATTCAGGCCGACCTCCATTGCCTTCGGTCGGTCCCCGGTTGGTTTGGCACCTACCCTTACATCGGGGGGCGTTCCTCAAGGAAGCAACCCTGCCAAGCTACCAGGGGACAACCTGGTCATTCTGACCTCCAGTTACTACAAATCTTTGCAGCCCGAAGCTTCACTCCCTCGGCTGGAATCGGGAGACGGCAGCCCTCGGGAAGACATCAAGTCCAACAAAAACTTCGACAACATCCACAGGAATCCCGAATTCCGACCTCAGCAAATTTCTTCCCTCGAGGTGCCTGAGGGGACCATCAAACGGCCCACTTCCTTCGTCAGGGCCGTCAAAGAATCAGACTACCTTCCGCCTATGGGTGGAAAGAATTTTTACACTCCCCAGGGTCCCATGGCTCAGTCGGAACAGAGATTTCACCAAAACCATTCTACCTCGCTAGGCTCCCTCCCGAACATCGTTCCCAAGTTGGGCGACAAGGCCGTGGACTCAAAACCAACTGCCGACACCGTCAGAGCACCGATGGCCTCTCTGTCAGAAGAGGATTTCAATTCGCAGGTCAATCTCTCCTCTTTTGAAATCAGTGTATGATGGCAACAATGATGATAGCGATGAAAAAGATGATGATGCTGATCATCATGTAAACAGTGTCTGAATGTTTTGTTGATTAAGTGATCATGTTTTG
The DNA here is from genome assembly GCA_011800805.1 of Hirudo medicinalis. Taxonomy (NCBI): domain Eukaryota; kingdom Metazoa; phylum Annelida; class Clitellata; order Hirudinida; family Hirudinidae; genus Hirudo; species Hirudo medicinalis. Next base: position 12,353 of record MPNW01000129.1, on the reverse strand, counting down.
AGGTATAAGAATCACTTTTTGAGATCGTTTCCTTGATTTCGTTCTTTGAGTTTCCAAGTTGAGTTTTTACTTCCAGTTTATACTTCCTGTGGGAGGTCCAGGATTTTGTTTGTCCAATCAGCGGATGTGAGATCAAAATGTATTTTTTATTCGACCACGACCAATCATCTTTTACAACCTTCCAAATCTTCCGAGTTCTGACATCATCATCGTCATCATCATGAGCTTTGTTGTTGTTGTCGTTGTTGGTGTTGTTGTTGTTGTGATGGTCTTCTTATGTGTCTGTTCTCTTGATGTGTGGAGCACTGTTTATGAATTAACATTGAGATATCGAGGTATTGATGGTTTTGCCGCAAATATGTTTCTGAGCGGAACACTTTAGTGCAAGTCTCGAGTAGGTCGACGACGCACTTTTGGAATTATTATACACTCAATTTATGTTCAACAAATTAATCGAACAAACATGGTATTTTCATGTGTCATTTATTACTACTGTATTTGTTGTCACTCTACTGATTATTATTATTACATTACAGATTTCTATCGGCTTAATTTGTAACTGCCCGAATTTATTTTCGGACGGCTTCGTATGCTCGACGTTCGTGCTACCCTCCTCGCCGTGTCAGTGCCGGACGACCATGCCTTCCTGTCGCTCGACTCTTGCTCTGCACGACTTTACGTTCTCATTGCCGCTCGTGTCGGAAACTTAGTTGTCGAACTTTCGACGAGTTCGATTGCGTGGTGATTCGAAAATTACTAAACCTATATCAGGGTGGCTAGTCGTTATCACCACAACTTCATTTGCTGTTATTGTCGTGCCATCGTCGTTCCATGCTGTCGAGTTACTAACTGCTTCAAATGATGTCAACAACAATCTTTGCTGCAGGTCGACAATCACAATTCGAGTTTTCTAGTTTGGCTTTAAGCGTGCGATCAGATCCAGTTTTTTTATCGTGCCGAGTTTAGTCGTTAAATTTGTTTTGTTAAATTTTTCTGACGATGTCGAAACGATTCCAGACACGCAATTTTATTTCCTCTTTATTTTCCTCTTTGTTTGAGCCAAACGTCACCACACTCCTCAGCAGCAGACGAAGATATTTTGTTCCTCAACGATTGTCAACAATTCAAGGTCAAGCAATTTTCAGAATTACTTGAAAAAACAAAATAAAACTGCTCAATGCAAGAGGTGAATTAAGCAAATAGGTTTCACAGCCAACAGGTGTGTCTGTTTCAAAGTGGTTTGGAATGCTGATGGTATTTTTGTCGCTTTAGACACAAGTCAATACGAATTTGGGAGCGGTTACAAAAGCATGGACGTTGAATTGAGCAGGTGATGGTTTACAAGATGCATTGAGCAGAATGTGAGGAACTAATAAATCAGCAGTCAGGTGAACGTGTGATGATCGAATTTAAAACCCTACAATTTAGAAAAACAAAGGAAAGCAGCTTTTTTACGAACTTTAAAGTCGAGGGTAAATGAAGAACTAAGATGAACTGATGAAATTGCACCTCGGTGACTTCGCGATTTAGAATGTAACACGAATTTAATTAAACAAATTACAAACTTCCAAGGTCGAGAGTAAATGGAAAAGTTCAGTAGTGAATTAACAGGCAACTTCTATGCAGCACGAATTGTCATGGAAAACAAGGGTCTGGTCTCGGGGATGATTTAGGCGAATAGTTTTTTAAATTTCCATTCCTAAGCTTCAAAACTACTAAATGCAGGTCAGTTTCGTTGCACCGATGTGGCTGTTTCAATATTTGAAGCCGCCCCTGTCGAGGTTAAAGCCGAGCCTGCTCTGGTTGTGGACGACCGAGAGGATGCCAGCGTACGACTCTATCAGGATCGGGGACTCGTCCATCACGAGCTCCTTGCCTATTAAGCAAATAGGTAGCGTAACGAATTAATTAACGTGCATCCTTGCAGTAATAAATAAAAATGAGTTAATTAATGAGTGCTTAAAATGTGATTTATTTGCATGTTAGTAATCGTGCTGACGTCGTCGAGCTGTTGAGTTTCAAAATACATGAATCATTAGGGAGACATTTAAATTGGCACCTGCCGATCAAGCCTTAGAGCTTAAAAGTAGCTTGATGTGCTAATTCCAGCTGACAAACCCGACATGTTTTCAAAATAATAGCTGGCCAGATTAGCTAATTACTATTGCAATCTCAAATGGAGGCCCCCCTTCGTTACCTTCTGCCAATTAAAATCCATTTGCAACCATCACTTTTAACCACGGACTGTCAATGACGACGAAGATGATGTGACGGCCATTGTGATAACTATGGCTAATGTTGTTTCCAAAGATGAATCGTGAGCTAGGGTCTTTGGAAGTGTCACAAAACTTAAACACCTTAAAATTAATTCCTTGGGATGGTTCACATTTTGGATTTAAAGGCAAACCTTTATCATCGACAGCCTCGAAAACAATCTTCGACAAACCCGACGACCTCGGCAAAAGTTCTGACCTTCTCTCCTGAGAACCCTCTCCACTTCTCCGACCAGGGACTCGGCAAAATCGTCAGCATTGTAGATGACGGTTTCGGTCTCCTGCTTATTGTAGATGGCCGGATGGTGGGTGAGCGTCACCACCGGGAGGTTCTCGATCAGGGGATTCCAACGCTGGAAGAACGACAACGTCCCCATGTGGATCCTCACGCCTCCCTGGTCTATGGGACTGGGTTTAAGAGTGAAAGTTATTGTTTGAAGAGATGATTTTCAAATTCTTTACATCAATTCAATAGAATAACATTGCAACAATTTATTTGAAATTGTTTCAGAGTGTTGCAGTATTACACAACATTTGATAATCGATCACAGTAAATTTAAAAATTTGGAGAAAAGATCGAAACGTTACGGCATGAAAGATGTCGACGGCAGAGCAAGGTCTGCCACTTGGAGTTTAAGGATGCACTTGATGATAAACTTCTTGATCAACTTTGGAATGAAGGACACGAAGTCAAACTTGATGATGAATATGGATTCAGAGGTGAGCAGGACGACCCTCTCCAGCTCCAAGTTCCACTGGCTGATCCTGGATTGATGGAAAAGAAGTATTTTCCAGTTGAGTAAAATGAAATGGGAACATCATTTAAGAATATTTCAGGATACTTATTCAATTTCATTGAAACATTTCGGTGGCTGCTCAGTTGTAATGCAGTTCTTTAATTCTGTATATGTTTTTAATAATTTTAATTAATGACTTCAGGACTGCACATTACTCGGTTAGGAGCCAACTGCCTTTGTATTCTCCATCACTCTCCTCCAAAGCTGCCTTCTTGCATATTTCCACTGCTCTGGCAAAACTCCCATCCTTGAAAAGATGAAAGATTTTATTTAGCTCCACAAAGGCAATATTGCAAGATTTTATGATAAATAGATATAACAAAACATTAATTAACTAGAAATACATAAATTTGCATTAAATGACTCAGGAATTATCATTTTACTCCTCAGAAAGCAACAATTGAAACCAGCCTGGTAGGAACAAAGCTTTTTCACCGAGTACTCCGACGTAAACGAGGTTGGACTGAGCGACACTTTACTCTTGGTACTGACGGTGCTCTTTCTACTCATCATCGAGGAACTGTAAGGTCGATCACGCCGGAGTTCCCCGTCAGTTGTCCCGTTTTCCTCTTTCGCAGTTTCCCTGGACGTCTCCGAAACTTCGTTCAAGGCGTAAGCCAAATTGTCGTGAGCAGGCGCAAAACCAACTTCGACATAATCGGAGCCCTCCATTTTACCGATAATTGTTGCTGTTCTCTGGGAACGAAGAGTAAACAACTTGCGCACTTAACGTAATATTAACTCAAGGCCGATCAGCCGTCAAGCTTAGTAATGACAAAACACCGATCCTATTGGCTCTCGATAACTACATTTACTTACCTAGGTTGGGTCGATATCGGGATAGATTTCAAATATCTCGAGATCTTTTATCTATTAAGGTAAAAAAAAATTGATCCTCTATTCTGTCTTGTAGCTGCTTAAAATTGTGCTTTTCCACAAATCCGAGGCAGCAAGCAAGGTTTTATGTCGCTAGGAAACCATACAAACATTCATTCCTTTGACGACTGTCAGATTCTGGTCAGAGACGAATGACTTAATTCAATGTCTTATTAAATGTTCGATTCCATTTCAAGGTAAAATTTATTTAAGAACGAAAATTCGTGATAAACTCTACTAAAGTTGGCGGAGAATAAAGCCAAACCAAGAGATCAGATCATCGTATTTTGCAGGAAACACGATTCTTGGAAAAGTAGAGGCAATATCATAAAGACGAAGAGCAATAATTTCATTCAAAACACGAAACCTCTCGAGTAGCCAACAACCGATACAACTAACCGATACGGTTAATTATCATACAAACCACCACCAACAACAACAACAAGAATAATAATAATAATAATAATAACAATAAAAACAAAAATCAATTGTAATTCTACTGCTGCTTTTAAAAAATGAAAATGCGGATGGAAGACATGAGAAAGCCTCAAAACATTGAACGTCGATGTGATGAAAACTCTAGCGAGTGAGTTGACTATTAACATATTACTATTACTTATCTTTTCGCTTAAATAAATATTGCCAATAAACAGCTTCAAATCTTCCAATAACTAAGATGGTGAATGAAAATGAGTTCAAGGAAGTACAAAAGCGGAAAGGGCAATCCCCTCTAAAAGCTTCAGAGCTGTTTCGAAGGTAGCTTTGATTCCAAAGGACAGATGAGATCAGAAGATGACTTCAATGACGCTCAAATGACGTGAAGTTCATGACGCGATGATCGTAACTAATGAGGAGAGTTCCTACTTTACCGATTATTAAACTCTTAATTCCAATGATTAATCGGCCCTTAAGACAAATGTAGCCAATAAGATAAAATCAATTATTATCATCATCATCAAAATCTCAAATTCGAATCATTTAGATTATTCGTTCATTTTCGTCGCAAGCAACAAATCAAAAATTCCATTTAAAAATATATTAACGAAGCATTACATTGAATTTTAATTACTTTAACATTTATTTAATTTGAAAAAATAATAAACAAACTTATTTAGAAATTTTTAAATTTAATTAAAAAAAAAGCTAATTTAATATATTCAACGTCTTTGGTCGCCCTAGGCGTAGTCAAATCCTACGGATTTTTTTCCAAAGCGACCAGATAAAAAAAATTCAATTTTAAGGCTGTGCTAAGTAGGATCAGCATTTCAACATCTATTTTTGTCAGTTTCACCACATTTAAACGCTTCGAACATGCCCAGAGATAGAAGCCGTTCGCCTCAAAGGGAAACGAGAAGACGCCATAGATCAAGGTCTACGTCAAGAGACAGAGACAAGAACAGAGACTTAGATAGAGACAGAAACAGGGATAGGGACAGAGCAAGAGATAGGGACAGAGAGAGGGATAAAGATCATGACAGAAAAAAGAGGCGCCACGACAGATCAAGATCGAGGTCGAGGCACAGGAGAAGGTCACCGAGAGCGGACTCGAGAGATCGTAGGTCAAAGAAAGACCACAAATCAAGGAGATCGAGATCCCGCTCGGCAGGTAACGACGATGTCGTCTTTGTGGGCGAGCAGAAACCCCAGCATCAGAAGGCTTGTCCATCCGACAAGGACAGTAACCTGGTAGACTTGACTACCAATGGAGATAACAAGAACGACACTGAGTCCAATCTCGATGGCACATCTAAGGAAGAAGTAGATAGTGACATGATGATGAAGCTGATGGGTTTCGGTGACTTTAACACCACAAAGGGCAAACACGTGGAAGATAACGCCATAGGGTCGAAAAGGATCTCCGTCAAGAGAAAGTACAGGCAATACATGAACAGACAGGGAGGATTCAATAGGCCGCTGGACGCCTCGCATTGATATTCTGATTATTAGAAGTAATAAAATAAATGTTCTAAATAAAACTAATTAGTAAATATTTTTATCAATTTTTCGAAAATTAATTAAATCCCTAAAGTCAATAAATTAAAAAAAATTGATTAATTTAAAAATTACTTTAAAAATGATTAAAGCCATATTCAGAATCTTCAGCAATAAAATCTATCGTAAGTCTACAAGCACAACCGACCGTAGAGACATCACAGTATCTCAATCAACTAACACAACCAACAAGAGCTTATCAAATATGGCTGAGAATAGCATCATCGAACATCAAAGATCGCTCCACGAACTTGACGAGCGCTTGACGAAGGCGGCAATTCAAGAAATACTGCACCAGAAGAAGAGCAAGCGGGAACAGATCAATTCAGACCACAGGCTGAAAACCATCATAGACAGGGCAAAGGAGAACAGCAGCTCTCTCAAGACCCTCTATGACGACAAGGACGGCTCGAGGAAGGCCGAGATAACTGACATGTCGAAGGCGCTTACAGAGTTCTACGAGCGACTCAAGGCCATCAAAACCTATCACAAGGGTCATCCTGGGGAGGTCTTCGTTTCGATGTCCATCGAGTTTGACGCGTTGGCAGAGGCCCGCGAGAATCCAGACGAAGAAACAGAAACGGCCATGTTCACGGACGAGGAAGGGTACGGTAAGTACCTCGACCTTCATGAACACTACGGCCTCTACATAAATATCAAGGGAGTAGAAAAAGTGGACTATCTGACTTTTCTGTCGAGACTGGATCGATTCTCCGACATCTCCAAGAACGACAAGAACCAGGCTTACAAAAATTACTTAGCAGCGCTCTTACCCTACCTCGACAATTACTTGAATCGTGTCAGGCCGCTCTTCGATGTAACCAAACACAATGATAAAGTGACTGCAGCATTTGAAAAAGACTGGGCGGAAGGAAACTGTCCTGGATGGCCTAAGGAAGCTAGTGGTGCTCTGGCACATACAGGAGCCCATCTAGACCTTACGACCTTCACCACCTGGGAGGAGTTAGCATCATTGGGGTTGGATCGTCTCAAGTCAGCCCTAATGGCCCTTGGTCTCAAGCAGGGCGGCACACTGAACGAAAGAGCTCAGAGGTTGTTCTCGTGCAAAGGGAAAGATCTAAAAGACATCCATCCGTCTCTGTTTGCCAAATCAAAGCCAGGAAAAGCGAAGGACTCGGAAGCATGGAAAGAAGTGGCACTTCTCGAGGCAAAGATACACGCAATGGTCGAACTTCTGGATGAGGAGAGGGCTGCCACAAAGGAAAACATCCAGAGAAAGCAGGCAAGGACAACAGAAGAAAGGGAGGAGTCTGATGATGAGGAAGTCCCCGACGATGATTCAGATGAGGAGGAAAGCGAGGTGATATACAATCCAAAAAATGTACCACTAGGCTGGGATGGGAAACCCATTCCCTACTGGTTGTACAAGCTGCACGGGCTGAACATCACCTACAGCTGCGAGATTTGTGGCAACCACACTTACAAGGGACCGAAAGAATTCCAGAAACACTTCTCCGAGTGGAGGCACGCCCACGGGATGAGGTGCCTGGGAATACCGAACACGGCCCACTTCGCCAACGTCACTGTCATCGAAGATGCCCTCAGCCTCTGGCAGAAATTAAAAGCATCGAAGGAAGTGGAAAGGTGGAAGGCAGACGTCGAAGAGGAATGCGAGGATTCGGGCGGGAACGTCGTCTCTCGGAAGACCTACGAGGACCTCAGGAGGCAGGGACTCTTGTAGACTATTTAAAAGCTTTTTAAGTTCTCGTCGGATTTGGAAGTTGTCGAATGGATTGAAAAAAATAAAGACTCTGAAATGAAAAAACTCGCTGACAGCATCATACAACCATTTTTACAACATTTTTACGGAATCTTCTTCGTCGTCCTCGTTCGATAGCAGTAGAAAAGAACTTGGTTAAGAAAGATGATGAAAGCACCAAATTGACTTCTGACTGAGAACTACACGCTTGATAATGATGATGGTAATAATGATAATACTAATAATAATATTAATAGCAATAATAATAATAATAATAATAGTAACAGTAATCATAATAATAAAGAATAATAATAAATAACAATTGAAAACATCTTTGAAGTGTATATCCTAGAAAATTTGAGCAGAATCTTGTAAGAAGCAGTAAAATGGCACCAATACTTGTAAAGGATTTCTTTAAAAATCAAAAACACTGTAATAATGGCGATGTACAAGCTCGGGTGAATTGCATAATCTTAGAACGCATTTATTGAAAAAAATTAATAAAAAAGAAGATTGCACCATCAGCCCTTCATCAGGGTGTTCAAAAGGTCAGAGGTCACCTGGATGACCCCCATGGCTATAGGCCAGTAGGCGTGATACTGTTTGAGAAAGGGCGCGACCTGCATGGCAAGCTCTTTCACCCCTTCGACAACCTGCTGGGGAATGGCTTCGTCCAGGCCCGGTTTGACGTTGGATTGAAAGAGGCACTGGAGAAGCATGCAGCCGGGGCTTCCACCAAACTGAAGGTCGGGGCTCCCGGGGCTGAAGTGGCACTGACCCACATTGAGGTCGTAGGCTGCAATCGAAAGGGGATTTTTTAGTAGGTACGAATAGGTTTGAACGTCTTCGACAGTGACTAATTTATTTTTTATTGGGTTTTTAAATCTTTACTTTGGCTTATTATTATTCAACATTACATAATAATAATTAAGATTATGTCAGGTAAACATTGGCAGTAAATATTAAGTTAATTATGTTATTCTTTTGAGTAAAACACGTTCACCGACGACATCGAATTTCGATGACACGAAAGAGGTTCACGCAAAATATCCTGCCCAAGATAATTCGAATCAACTAATAACAAAAACGGGAGGCTGACTGCTCACCTCCTCCTGCCATCTTCTCGATGTTGGCGGCAAATTGGAAAGATATTCCGTTCATGGAAAAGTCGTAAGTCCCCTTGTCGCTGAACAGCCCTCCGGCCAGCTTGTATTTCCAGTCTCCGACGCTTTGAACTGCGACGTCGGAAACGCTCCAAGTGACGTTCGGTCCGTCGATCGTGACGTTGGAGAGTGGTCGAGAAGCTCGGCAGACCCTGCCGTTCGTTGCTTCGTAATCGACGTCTGCGATCAGTGCCTGGCAGGAAACGGTTTAGTTCAATCACGATGACAACACAAATAGTAGCATAATGATATAATGACTGATGACTGTAACAATCTGATTACTCAAAAGGATGCATTTATAATGTCATAATTAAAAATGTCATAACACCAAATTAGGCCTGTTTGAGAAAAGTAAAAAAATGACATTGATAATCGTCTGTGTATTTTTCAGAGTCAAAATTCTATGCAATATGTTTTCACGAATACAAATTCACGAATACAGCACATAAATTCACTGACATCACAACAAATCTTAAACAAATTTAACATCCCTATAAAACAATTTCTCAGACATCCCCATCTTTTGAAAAGAAACTTGATTACCTGTTGATTTTCCACTGCAGTCTGGTAGAGTGAGAGTTTCTAGCCTTTGCAGAAGAATTTCAAGAAGTTTATTCGAAGCCACCGTCGCAAAATGTGAAAGAAGTTTCTGTGCCGCTTCTTTGGCAACGTCCTCGAGGACTTTTTTTGACATTTCAGAACCATCGAGAGATTTCAAGTAGTTGATGTCCGGAAGATCCCACTGATCCTTGGCCACATCATAAGCCAACTGGACGAAATTCAGAGCCATTGCTGTCCTCTGGAATTACAAACCAATAAGATTTGGAAAAATGTAATAAGTGGAATATATAAATAAAATAATAAAGTATCCGCAAAGGCAAGGAAATGGATTCAATAAATTTTCACATGACAACCACATCTTGGATGATGATAGGATTGTTGTGGCCAAAAATACATTCTCAAATCAAAAATTGAAAACAACATGAAATCCCGTCACTTACTTTATTTATTAACCTTTTTTATTTATTAGTTAAAATCTTTTGGCTAATAACGTCAGAGTCGTTTCAACACCTGCGAAGCCTACGATAGATAGATAGAGATAGAGGCACACGAATGTTTACATTCCTATCATACATTGCTTTCAAGAAACTTTCTCAAATTGTGGTCATTACCGTTTTGACTAATATTTACTTGCATGAAAGACTAAATGCTGATTTCTAAATCGACTTTAAATTGATTTATTAAATAAATGTCATTTTTATACGGCCTTATACCTCAAGAAGTTATTTTTAGTTACGATGACTAAAAGCCGTAGCCAAAGAAGCTGTAAGGCGATCCTAGCCAAGCGACCTTCAAATCAGTGGATTTCCTGGTTCAAACATTTCACTTTTTAAAGCACGCTTCTCCCCTGTTGATTCCAAACACCAGCTACCCAAAACCGAAGGTTTGCCAACTTTACTTGAATCTAATAATCTGAGCTCTGCTGAATTGAATCCACGTAAAACTAATTCCATCAGAATAAACTTGAAGGACCACTTAATTAAGATTTACAAATACATTTATTTTCGATAATAATTTTGACTTCTAGTACAAATTTTTGTATTCTTTAGAAATTTTGACACAGAGTAAAACATGTTACATTAAAACGTGAAATTGTTAACTTTTCCAGGACGTCAAAAAAGTGAAGTTTAAAATCGCATTGTCTTGAATCGACGTGGTGATATGAATGTTAGAGGCAAACCACAAGGCACCAAAACCACCGAGTAAAAACACCCAAGCGCGAAACATCGCTTTGCAATTGCATAAAAGCCCCCACGGAAGACCGGGGAGGTCATAATCGATCGCGTTTTGTAGCAAAATGTAAAATTACATTTCAAAAGTTCTCAGCGAGATAGCAAGGAACTGAGCAAAGATGGACAGATCACTGCAAAGCAGAGAAAAACGTTAGAAGCAAAATCAGCAAACTGAGATTTCCATACGAAGGGGCAAGCTTTCAAGTGGCATGGTCGAACACAAAGGGGAGTAAAAAATGCAAAATGTCGGAAACAGAGCTCGAAACATCGTTAGACCACCAGTAGCGAAACGAAAACTCGACAGCGTTGCTGCTAAACGCTCGACCGAACTTTTCAAGGTACGCTCGGAACTCAGAAAGCAAAACTCCAAATAATAAAATCAAATATTCACGCTATTTCGTCGGAAAAAAGTCACATTTCAAAACGTCAATTGATTCTGTGAGACGAGGAAAGGCATCCGTTCGAATGTCGGAGTTTCTGACAAAGGTTAAAAAGCTGTCGATACGTCGGTCGAGGCACTGCGGAAGTAAAAGAGGAGCTCGAAAGTTTCGACCGAGCGGAACGAAACCAGTCTTCGTCCGGACCGAATCGTAAACCCACCGACCGGAAAGTAAGAACAGTTTCCACCATGTTCAAGACCGAACAGAAAATACGTAGGCATGAATAAATTATTACAAAAATATGAAAATTAATTATCTTTGAAATTCTGCAGCTTGGTCAAATTAGCCTCTAGTTTAACTTCTCGACGGTGTCCACTAACGAGGGGGGAGGTGGCGAGCCCTCATAAATAACCCGAGACGACCTTCACGTAAGCGGTCGGAAAATACCCGGTCTTCCCCCCGAACGTCCCCTCCAGCCAGTTTTCGTCGATGCGCGTCACGTTCCGGATGATCGCTCCCGCCTTGAAGTCGAGCTCGTTGTTGTTCTCGGCTTCAAAATCGAAGAGGGCCTCTGCCTTCACCTCACTGGTTTCTGAACGAATGCAGGAGGAATGGCATGAATTCGACCGATGTCTAAGGCGATGATGATGGTGGTGATACTAATACTAAAAACATATTTTTATAATATACTTATTAATAAATTAACATGTTTACACTTTTATCCATCTAAATATCTATCTTAATAATGCAATAAATAACTAATATGTATTTAATGTAACATCCAAATATTTCACTCAAATGATGATGATGATGGTGATGATGGTGATGATACTGGTGGTGAAGACAACAACAATGTCATAACATTCAGGATAACGATGACAGTTATCAAGTTAACGTTTAGGATGATGATAATGATATTTGGAATAATCATGATAGCAATACCATTGTTGAAATTGATCAGCTGAGGGGAGGTATTCCTTGGTGTGATGAAGTCTGTGGCATTGAAACTATCCCTCCCACGGCTCGACCTGTTCCCCGAACTGGTACTCGAGTACATCCTTGGCTCCCTCTTTGGGGCAGAAGAGGCCAGAGACTGCCTGTTTCAATCGGAAGATCAAGATCGGACACTTAGCTAAGCTGACTATGATGCCTCCTTTGTTGTGCACATGGCACCACAAAAATTGACTGTTGTTATTATTACTATTACTATTATTTTTATTATTATTACCATTATTATTATTATTATTATTATTATTATTATTAACCAAATGTGCTATTGGCTGCTTACTTGCCATATTAACAAGTCATTAGTGATCATTGCAGTTGGAATACTCGACGTGTCGCCGTGACGTTGTCATG
>MPNW01000128.1:70846-84308 GCA_011800805.1 Hirudo medicinalis | reverse complement strand
AGAGGCATCCGGTCAGTCCGTCAAGATGGCATTGAGTCTGATCCCGGTGCCTCTGATCAAGGGCGGCACTCCAATAGAGAACTGAATGTGTGGGGCTGCGATGATGATAGTGATGGAAATGATTACGATGACCTTCAGTCATCCAACTTTGGCAGGATGAGCAAGATGCTTAGTCCTGTGGTTGAGTGTGACAGTCGCATACAAAGTGACTCGTTGTTTATTGGCAGTGATGATGTTGACGACACGTGTGAAGATGATAGTCGAGGTACGAATGACCTCGGAGACTCACAGAATAATATAGATGAGCACGATCCTGCTGCAGTCGAGAATGATGAATTGCACTGTGAATTCTCACAATCCATCTACGATGACAATGATAACAAGGGTGTAAGTACATCTTTGATGAATGATAGCAGACCAACTGATTATGATGAAAACGGCTATTTAGACTTTAATGATAGTAAGTACGATGAGGATAACCTAAATCCCAGAAAAAGCTGCCAGTTATATTGTGATGAGCATCATGACATCAACCAAAAAGAAAACTTGTTTCCTACAAAACCTAGAAGGACGGAGTTTGCTTCTCATCACAGGTCCTTTAGAAGAAACCATCCATTGACCCCTAGAGAAAATTTTTCACCTCATTGTCTTGGAGTTTTCCAAGAAACTCCAGCTTCTCTAAAGGGTCACGAAGTTGATGGAGACGCACTCAGCAGCATCCTTGGTACACCCTCAGCTCCCCAGAAAGGTCGAAAGGGCAAGGCAGTCGTTTCCAGAATAAAGACCATCTTCAAAAATAGACATGCCTCCTAAGAACAACCAAGAACAAGTTTCACACTGACATTCACTTCAGTCATATTTTTTTAGTGTTTTTACTTTTTTGATATCTATTTGTTTTACATTTTTGATGACTCTTGTTTTGATAAAGACTTTTCAGTATCGTTTATATAGTGCTTTGTGACTTCCACATTGTGTTCAGTTTTCAGTATTTATAGTTGTATTTAATTGAATGAACATGAAATAAGTAGTGCATTACTATGAGTTTATAGGCATTTCTGTGGGACTCTGATAAAAAAGAATTTTGAGTTTTACTTATCTTATGTGCACTGTCGTTAACGTGATCTCTAGAACTTTGTGTCGTTGTTATATGTTTGTCTAGTTTAGACCATTGCTTTTCTTGGATTATTTTATAACCTTTGAAAATGAATAGTCTTGAGACTCTTGTCGATGAGTATCAGTATGAACAAGTATTAGCTTTCAGGAGACGAGGCTCGTTTTGTGTTGAAGCCAAATAGAACTCAATCGGGCGACGTTCCCATCGGCAAAATAACAGAACCAGCCACCGAATAATTTGTGCAGTCTAATGGTCCGTTTGTGAGAACAACCGTCACTCCATGCTTCGGTTAAGTTACATGCAGACACTGAATCGCCTAGATTATGTTATTGCTTGGAATGGTTCCTGGTTTGTAGTTGCTAATAATGACGCAATATTGGCGGGGCACTACGACCTTTAACAACCAGTTTGAATTTCTGTAAATCAAGTTTAACCTAGACCAGTTAAGATGGTTTTTCAACGCTAACCAAAATTATCTCATGTCTAGAAATTAAGCAGTTGATCAAAATATTGCTGAACTCAGATCGTTTCAATAGGATGACCAATCTCGAAAGGGTTGATGTACTTGGAAACTCCACTTAAGTGGGAAATTGGACGGAGTCATGAACTCAAAACATGAATAATATAATGCAACAAATTATGAATGGACATGCATCGTTTTGCAGAAAATCATGATCAATCTTGTTACATCCTTTCCCGATTGTTAACGTACATTCTAGATCCTTCGAGAAGGGATGCGAAAGGGCGACGAATATGATAATGACGAGGCGAAATAGTGCCCATTGTATGGATTATTATGTTGTGAATTTTTAAATTTAATATTTTATCAATATTAATTTATATTAGTAAGTTATTTATTTTAATTATTTAATGATCAAAAATAAATTAAAGCCACTTTAACGAGAGAACGTACTAGAATTTGCTCGAAAATGTATTTCTACGCGAATCTTTCGAGAAACCGCCACTGAGTACTATATATATCCGACAGACTCGCCGGTTTCGCTCAGTTCAATTCCTCGATCGGTTCTGTTGTTTCGTTCGCTCTAAACGCTAAAACGTTGGTTTATTTGAAGTTTTTGGTGCTAGTCTAAGGCTTTGTGACGTTTCAATTTGTTTTAAATGCCTGCTTAATATTTTCAGATGCCTGAGTTCGAAGAAAATGTCGAGTCCGAAACCTTCGCCTTCCAGGCCGAAATTGCTCAGTTGATGAGCTTGATTATCAACACCTTCTACTCCAACAAAGAGGTTTGTTCAGCGAAATATACATTTAACTGCTTTTATGTTCGCTCTTCTGCGCTTTTTCTATAGCACGTGCTTTGGCTTTTTTCGTAGGTGTTCTTGAGGGAATTGATTTCCAACTCCTCTGACGCTCTTGACAAGATTCGTTACGAGAGTCTTACTGACCCATCCAAGCTCGACAGTGGCAAGGATCTGTACATCAAGATTATCCCCAACAAGGCTGACAGGACCATCACCATCATTGATACTGGTATTGGTATGACCAAGGCTGATATGGTCAACAACTTGGGTACCATTGCTAAGTCCGGAACCAAGGCATTCATGGAGGCTCTCCAGGCTGGGGCTGATATTTCCATGATTGGGCAGTTTGGTGTGGGTTTCTACTCTGCCTATTTGGTTGCTGATAAAGTCACTGTCACAAGCAAACACAATGATGACGAGCAATACACTTGGGAGTCTGCTGCTGGTGGTAGCTTCACTGTGAGGCCAGATGCTGGCGAGCCCCTTGGCAGAGGAACAAAGATTGTCCTGCACATTAAGGAAGATCAGACTGAGTACATTGAGGAGAGGAAGATTAAGGAGGTTGTCAAGAAGCACAGTCAGTTCATTGGCTACCCAATCAAGTTATTGGTTGAGAAGGAGAGAGATAAGGAAGTCTCTGATGATGAGGAAGAAAAGAAGGAGGAAGAAGAAGAGAAGAAAGAGGAAGATAAGGATAAGCCAAAGATTGAGGATCTTGATGATGAAGATGAGGAGGATGCTGACAAAGAGAAGGACAAGAAGAAGAAGAAGAAAATCAAGGAAAAGTACACTGAAGATGAGGAACTCAACAAGACCAAGCCCCTTTGGACAAGGAACCCTGATGACATCTCCAAGGAAGAATATGGTGAATTCTACAAGTCACTCACCAATGACTGGGAAGATCATTTGGCAGTGAAGCACTTCTCGGTTGAGGGTCAATTGGAGTTCCGTGCATTGCTCTTTGTTCCCAAGAGAGCTCCTTTCGATCTTTTTGAGAACAAGAAGAAGAGGAACAACATCAAGCTGTACGTTAGGAGAGTCTTCATCATGGACAACTGTGAAGAGCTCATTCCTGAATACTTGGGCTTCATCAAGGGTGTTGTTGATTCTGAGGATCTGCCACTGAACATCTCAAGAGAGACTCTTCAACAGAGCAAGATCCTTAAGGTAGGCTGTTTTGTTTTGTTTTTAGTTGACAGTAGCTGTACATGATGAAAGATGCCCCCGACTGAAGATTATTGAGGTCAATTATGCATCATGTCCCTTTACCTGACTCAGCTAAACATACCAGTTCTACTTTGCAGTTTTGAGTTTATCATGGTTTGTTTATTCTTTACAGGTCATCAGGAAAAACCTGGTGAAGAAGTGCTTGGAACTCTTTGATGACATTTGCGAAGATAAGGACAACTACAAGAAGTTCTATGAACAGTTCAGCAAGAACATCAAGGTTTGCATGCTGTTATTTTGTTAAGGGTAATCGTAAGTTGATGTTTGTAAGTTTGAATTTGTGGCCATAGTCGTTAGCTGCTATCTAACTGTACATGATGAATGGTGCCCCCGGCTGAATTTCTGATGTCGGAAATGCATCATGTCCCTTAACATCTGATGCAGTTTTTTTGTTGGTGTCTTCAAGCCCACATACTTGCAATGATGAAAATGGTTGTCTTCTTTCCCCATCTTATATGATGTGATGAGATTTTTACCATAAGATCTGAGACAAGATTGGCTTGATGTCATGCACTATTACAGAATTTTGGCCTATTAAGTGACATGCATGACTCCTTGTAATGATGATAATGGTTGTCTTCTTTCCCCATCTTATAAGATGTGATGAGATTTTTACCATAATATCTGAGACTCGATTATTGATTGTTCAATTATGCACTTTTAGAAGCTATTGAATGACATGTGTACTTGTAATGATGATAATGGTTGTCTTCTTTCCCCATCTTATATGATGTGATGAGATTTTTACCATTTCCTTCTGATACAAGTATTGTCAAGTCATGGTGAATTAATTTACTTGGCATTAACATGCAATGATGGCTAATGAGAAATGAATGACTGTTGCAGTTGGGCATCCACGAAGACTCCACCAACCGCAAAAAGTTGGCAGAGTTCCTGAGGTTCCACTCCTCCCAGTCTGGAGATGAACCCACTTCCCTGAAGGACTATGTTTCTCGTATGAAGGAGAACCAGAAGTGCATCTACTACATCACTGGTGAAAGCAAGGAAGCAGTGGAAAACTCAGCATTTGTTGAGAGGTTGAGGAAGAGGGGATACGAAGTCCTGTACATGGTTGACCCCATTGATGAGTATGCTGTTCAGCAGCTGAAGGAATACGAAGGAAAGAATCTCGTGTCTGTCACCAAGGAAGGACTCGAGTTGCCTGAAGATGAGGAGGAAAAGAAGAGACAGGAAGAGAACAAGGCTGCATTTGAAGGCCTTTGCAAGGTCATGAAGGAGATTCTTGACAAGAAGGTTGAGAAGGTCACAGTCTCTAACAGGCTGGTCACATCCCCATGCTGCATTGTCACCAGCCAGTATGGATGGTCTGCTAACATGGAGAGGATCATGAAGGCCCAGGCTCTCAGAGACACCAGCACCATGGGATATATGGCTGCCAAGAAGCATCTTGAGATCAACCCTGATCATTCCATCATCAAGACTCTCAAGGATAAGGCTGATGCAGACAAGAACGACAAGTCCGTCAAGGACCTCGTCATGCTGCTCTTCGAGACCTCCCTACTGGCTTCTGGATTCTCCCTGGAAGATCCCCAGGTCCATGCTTCCCGCATCCACAGGATGATCAAGCTCGGCCTCGGAATCGACGAGGAGGACATTGCTCCGGTCGCCGCCACTGCTGGTGTCGAGGACGTCCCACCATTGGAAGGTGATGACGAAGATGCTTCCAAGATGGAAGAAGTCGATTAAAGAGTTGTGCTGAGACTATTTCAATGTCTGTTATTGCTAGGTTCAAGTTATTTATTATTAGTGTTATTATTCTGTTTTGTGAATAAACATTAAGAAGCTACATTTCGTTTGCCTCACTTGCTGATTATCAGTGTTATCAGCTCTTATATTCTTATGGAATTAAGGTGTTTATGCTGAGATTCTGTGATGGCAGTGTTTGTGGGCTTGTCTCCATGTTGTGGATTGGAAATAATTGAGGCATAAAGTTGGTCTGAATTTGTAAGTGAGTCGAGTTTTTCGCTGGTCTGCGGTCAATCATTATCTCGTGGTGCCGCCGCTTTGCCGATAAAGAGCTGTTGGTGGGATCTGCGATGAGCACCGTGTGCTTGCGGATTACGGAGTCTGGTTGTTGAGGGTTCGGGCTGGTGTTTGGGGCGCGGTAAGATTTCTAGACTAGGGAGGTGCTTCCTGCTCGTTTGAATGTCGTCTGGGTCTTTGCCTTTTGACCGGACGACGGGCGCTAATGGAACTTAGGTATCTGGTGTCACTGGCGCCACGGGACGGGTGTGACCGTTGTCGGGGCTGCTGTTTTTCATTGCTGACTTTGTTCACGTTCGGAATGGAGTGGATAAAGGGTGGAAACTCGCTATAGTTGTGTTTCAATATTGCGCAAAAGTGAAGTCGCGCGAGTATTTTGCAAAAAATTGTTTTCATGCTTGCTGAACGGTTCTTAAGAATGACATGGGAGCTACTTTAATGGTCGTTATCACCAAGTCTGCTCTACGGCTAGCATTTGGATACGATATTTCCAGCAGCAACCGTCTCGGAGGCATCTAATGCTTATCAGGATGGTCCGCTAGCTGAATGGCTTACACGCACTCAATATTAGGTTGTGAAGCGAACTGCAGTCGTTCAAGACAATAGTTATTTATTTCGTTTGTAAACGTGATAACACAGACTTGGATCTTAATTATTCGCAACCTTATTGAAGTAATTAAGAAAGCATTGTCACTTAAGAACAGATTAGACTTTCCCGTCGAACAAAAGGTTAATGTCCGACTCATCTCGTGAACTAATTGGATCGCTTATCTGCCCTAATCTGTGCTCCTAGATCAAAGGCATTGCTTTAAAGGACTTGTTACGGTATAATGAATAGTGTAAACATTGAAGTCGACAGTAGGTTTAACTTTCAAGTCCTTTTACTTTCAGCGTGTTAAAGCGTAAAATCTGGATTGCAGGTAGAATAAATGTGGATTATCAGTCCTAAGTGGTAGGCAAAGAATTACAAATAAGTCTGCTAACACATTTCCAAAAGAGATCCAAAGGCAGCCCTATGGATGTAACGAGTGTTAATTGCAATTACACAAAACATGGTTATACATGCCTCGGGAATGGTTGCTAATAATAGGTGAGGCATGCTTTTTAGAAACATCTTATCGAAATGATTAATTAAGTTGAATTAAATGAGTTGAAAAACAAATCTTCCATGAATCAGCTTGAAATCATTAATACTCGTGCGAACAGCTCAACCTGACCAAATGTTAATCTCGTCAGCAGATTGATCTGGAAGAATCGATAAGTGCAAGTCTCGTCGCTAAAAAGGAATTTTGTGGCCTGGCAGATGTAAATTGTTTTTTTTTCGGAACAGAAGTTTTCAATTTAGATTAACCTTTAAATTTACATCAAGATTTTATTAATTTTCAACAGTCATCCAATAGAATAAGTAAATGTTCTCCCATTAAGTAAACAATGCAATTGCATTTAAACTACAATCCATTACAATGTAATTGTGTTACATTCTATTATTAAATGATCACCGATGATGGTCATAAGCCATACATCTGTATCCCTGACTTTTATTTGAACAAAACAACGTGACAAGTCCATTTGGATACCTTATTGTTCAATGATTTAACAAGATTAAGGTCCAAAATGTCAAATAGCACGAGATCTTCGTGGCTTCATTGTTCGCAGACGACTTGGTCCATTGGGGTATTAATGTCATAATTTACGATAGCTGTATCTCGATTGTATAACCCGTCCTTTTGAAGTCAGCTTGTTTCTAAACAACAAATTGGACTCCCTGTTGCTAAGCCAGACAAGGTTAGAACATAGTGGAAGAATGCCCATGCTAACGTATCCCACTGATCAAGGACTATAATGCCATTCACCCATCCACATGCTGGGTTGCTGGAGATCGGAAATCTTTTCATCACCAAGTGTCATATACCCATATACGGACATGGATATCTTGCGCAATAACTGCACCTCGTTCAAAGATGAATTTTACCAATTTGTCCTGATCAAGAAAAATATCCTGCCGGAGAGTTCTGCTCCGATCGATTTTAATTAGAACTCGGGAGGCTAGCTCACTCTACGACTTCTTTCAGACTAATCTCAACCAGTAGCTTCCAACTTTTTTATGGTCTCAGACATCTTAGCGATTTGAAATATAATAATCACTGTAAAGTAAAAACTTAAATATCAGCACTCACATTAAGCAAATAATTGGTAGAATTAATTATGCCAGTAAACACACTGGAAGCACTTTGATCGGTTTGTTGTGAAAGGCAACATGATTATACGAACAGTGTGGACAAATATTCAACCTGGTCATATTACATCGAAGAACGACCTCAGCAAATGAGTACAGTCTTTGATCGAGTAGGTAAGTCAAGAAATGAAGAAGGCAAACATTCGGTACCAATTAAATTAATTTCAAATTACAATCAATTTAGTCGAAATCGTTTAAAATGAGTAATTTCTTTTAAATGGGACAACAGCGAAAAGTCGACCGAGTGATCCGCAGACGTGTGGCGCCATTCTAATAAAGATTACACTCATCACCTGAGTATTAATACGCATTACATCCTCTGTAATTTTTATTAATTTCCAAAACGTCAGCTTTCCTTTCCTAGCGATCAAGAATCCTTAGTTTGCGATCGCTCGGAACGTTACAACATCCGGTGTCTAACATTTTCGATTGTTTTCTTGAGTTTAATTGATTCATTGAAATCATTTTAATTTCGATCGCAAACTTTAGGATCAAGCAACGAAGCGGTACTATTACTAACACAGTGATCTAACAGTAAAGATAGGCACGTCGTTACCAACAAATTACACTGGAATAGCTTGTAATCTCTGTTGCATAACAAGTCGCTGTCTACGACACCTAGGGTCAACCCAGCCAATTGGAGACGGTCGCTCATTGACACCATTCTTTGTGTGTCTATTGGGCATTTTCTTGACCTGATTGAGTAATGTCCACTTGTATATATAAACTCGGCCGAGCGGGTAAAAGTTTATGATTGTTGACAGAGCAGTTTGAGAACTTGTTTCTTGAGTTTGGACAAGGTATTATCTACTAATAAATTAATCAATAAGATGTTGTCTTACACATTATAACTTTCTATTCTACTAATAAAATATTCTTAACATTTCATCATCTCGATACTAACTATTATTACTTTTACAAAAGAACTTCCTCAGATCAATACCATTCACAAAGAAAAAATGACTGAAGACATTTACCTCAACGTCACCACAAAAGACTTGGCGTGCCTGGTGTGCCAAGATAGAGCATCTGGTAACCATTATGGAGTGCCGACTTGCGATGGATGCCGTGGATTTTTTAAGAGGAGCGTCAGGAAAAAGGCAGTCTATACCTGTAAGAACGAGGGCAGGTGCAAGGTCGACGCCCTTAGAAGGAACCAATGTCAGGCCTGCAGGTACAAGAAATGCCTGGAGGTCAAGATGAATCCAGAGGGTTAGTGGATGATCTTTTTTGAGGGTTTTGCTTGTGCCTACGTAGAGGCGACTTGTTACTTGTTGTTACAGTTAACTTAATAACATTTTTGGTGCGTAATAATCAGAGTTAATATGCAACGTACTATATATTATTTGAATGTGATGACATAATTTAGATTTTCAAACAAAATTTAATTGAGATACACCTACAGATAACCTTTTTAGATTGTGTTAGTTGCACTCCACAAAAAAATCAAACTGAGGCCCTTTATCTCACTGTTCTAGATTGTTATAATAAATTACAGCCTGCAGTAATGCATAATAAACGATTAAATAACGAATAATTAATCATTCTTTGATTACTTAAGAATTTACTTTTAATTGTCAACAACAGCTGTTCAGTTACAAAGAGAATGCAGATCGGCAAAAAGAAAAATCGAGCTTGACGACACCAACGATGAAAACATCCCAACGCCTGTTAAGATCCAGAAAATTAGCCCAGGACCTCTCTCGAGTCCTGGCATTGATTCCAGCATTAAGTAAATGTTTATTCCTCTTAGCTATAATTTAGTTTTACTAAAGTCATAACAATTTTAATATGAAAGATGTCTCAACCATGTCTTTAACGATGTTCTTTTGGATTCAATACCAGTAAACTTTAACGAATCATCACTATTAATTATGCAGTGTTGATACATCAATTGCATTGTGATCTTTAAAAATATTTTCAAATGTTTCAGTTCATCAGAAACATCCGATCACGAACACGACAGATCCCTCAAAACCGAAGAAAGTCCGTCGTTGCTCCACAATAGAGAAACTCATCCAGCCATCAACCCTTTCATGGGTCTCCCACCCTTCCCCCGTCTGAGATTTCCATGCCGTCCCTTCTTCGGACCTGACCTCACCTTCCCCTTGACCCGTCCTAGCCTCACTCATTCGCCGTTTCTTCCACCGCCTCTTCTGAGGCTAGAGTTATTGTCCGCCTTCAACCAATGTCTTTCGCCGGTACGTGGCATGCCCTGCATGTATTTTACATGTTCCCTCTGTCTCGAGAGAATTCTCCAGTCTGGATCGAACCATCTGAGCCAAAGACACGACCACGGACACGAGTTAAACGGTCCTAAGAGTCAGGCAGCATGAAAGTCTTCAGAATGTCTGACGAATACCATTATTGCCAGGATTTTTGATGCTTTTAAATGGAATTTTTGGATCGCGCGTTTTATTTTGTAATTTCTGTAAATAGATGAATAAAACAAATTTTTAACGGATTTTTACGCTTCGAAATGATTAAACTCGTACTTAAAGTTGACAAGATCAATCAGTACCAAGTAGTCTATTTTAATACAAATAACTTTGCACAATAACAATTAGTAATTTAATATTATTCCTGCAATTACTGTTGCATAATTATTCATCACTGAGTAACAAAAAGGGCTGGATGTCACCATCCCATTTTATCCAATCAAATTATTCCCTCGGTCGATAGGCCGTCGTCAATGGCAACAGCGTGGTAAAGAGATCAGTGTTGATGGTTGGGCAAAGTAAAGCCAGCGAGGTCACTGTTACTCATTTAGAATTTTATTCAGTAATTGAATATTTAAGACTTTATGAAGATGGAAGCAACTTTAAAGAATCAGCATGGGTTGCAAATCTGTCGTTTGTCCTGTGTTAACCCCATGTGATCGAGATAAGCGTCTGGCCCTGTCTCAGAGACATGGCGGCGCCATCGCACGCTAAGGAATACAGAAAGAGTTGTCTCTTTGTGCTTATCATCCAATTGTTTTACCATTGTTTCTCTCTTGAAGCTCGATTCATAGCAGTGGAGGCTTTCAGAACTTTGATTCAAAGAAATCATGTTGAGTTTCAAATCAGAATCTGAAATCTAAAATCTGCGAACAGAAGTCAGTATCGCGTTATTGGCATTTCGGATCAGTTGCTTCTAGAAGGGCCGATCAGGTTTTTTCGAATGCCTTTTTAGGACGATGAATAGAAAAGCCATTGCCTGGTCAGTGTCAACTATTAAAAGGCTATTATTTTGTTATTATCACATCGCTTTTGTTTGTCCTGTCACATATCATTATCATTCTTGTTTATTAATTAGCTAATTTTTTATATTATTAATTTCAGCATCATCAGATGACATCAATAGATTCGAAATATGGATTTCCTGGAATTAATCATCCAAATAAAGTTTAGAAGGATTGAAGCTTGGTTGGTGATGATATGGGCGATCCATTCAAACCAGGCATTCAAACATTTTGAAATACTGAAACCCAAAAACTGATATTGACAAGCTGTTGACGTCACCTCCATCGTAACGACAGCGTGTCACATTTTAGACTAACAAAACAATGCTCGAAGAGGTTTTTAGAGTAAAACTTGCTTAATATCTTAAAATACAACCCAAAGTAAATTCACTAAATGAAGTCCAGCAAAAGAGTCCAAAGAATACCCATTGACAAAGATTTCCATCTGATTAACATCAGCTTAAGCTTTGGAACATCATTGTTTTACTTTGGAATCTTTGTTGGGATGGGGTTTACAATCATGCTCTCTATGATTTCGAAAATTTTGTCGCGATCCATTTCTGCATTGATGTTGAAGGCGACATCTTTGTAGAAATCTTTGAGGCTGGCTTCGTTTTCCCTGTACTGGGTTATGTTGTAGCAGACGTTCTCTGGAGGTTAAAGAAGTCAATTAAAACATCTATTGTGACTGTCGGTAATTTCTTTTATTCAATAGTAATTAAGAGTAAATATTATTTTATAAAAAATTAATTTTGTCAACATAATTTCCTAATAAAATCTTCCATTACAAAAAAAGTGGATTACAAAACGTAAAATCCATTGTCAACGACTAACCGAGAGTGTTGTGAGGATGCACCTCAAGTCTATTCTTGATCTTCTCATTCTCTGGCGGGTTCCTGATCATGTGGTAGTTCATCCCCGTCAGTGGGTCTAGTCCTTGAAGGGTGAGCCTCTCCATTATCTTCTGGCTCGGAATTTCCAGGAAGAAAACCCTGTGTTGTAAAGAATGACATGAGATCCTAGCGTCGGAAAAACACGAATGGGTTCTTACATGGGTTCGTTGTCAATGCATCCATAATTTATAGCCCTACGATTACTGAAACATCCTCAACAATTAATTAAATCCAACAATATGTCGAGTTTAATTATTCTCATTTACGATAAATAGTAATAAAAAAATCATTTCAAAAGAAAATCCCAAGTGAAACGGCACAAGAACAGCCAAAATATCGGACTCGATAGGACCACCTATTTGGCTCGTAGTTGTTAGCATGGAGGTATTCGGCTTGAGTTCGGTCGCACGGGTAGCCATGGAGGATCCATCCTCTCGAAGGGTACTCGAGATTGTCCAGTTCGTTCCTCACCAGGTCAAACATGGCGTCACCAGGCTCTGCAAACAGTGCTGACATTTCAGATAATAATAACAGAGTTGTGACAGTAATCTGTGAAATGGTGTGGAAAAATATCGAAGACTACATTTTAAACAATAACATTGATGGTGACGATAAGTAATAAGAAATGCTAGGTAGTAGACACTAATAAGACGTATAATAATATGATGCCAATGTATGTTAGTAATAATAATTATTATCATCATTATTTAATAATAATAAAAATTTTTATAACAATAAAATAATGCTATTAATAAAATATATGCTAGTGATAATTATTATTATCATTGCGACAAATGAAACTAGAATTCGTCCGCATAGGTTGGGCAAAACCCAGCCAGCATTGGGAAAAGAATAAAGAACGAGGTCAATGTGTCGACTCGACCTTGAATCAAATGGAAACATGGATCGACCGCCATCTTTCTTACCAGGGGTGCACGTCTCGGCACACAGCTTGAAGATCTGTCCGAGTTTCGAGTCCTTTCCTATCTCGTTCAATTTTGCATTTTCGTAGGAGACTGAAGAGTAGTAAAAGGCACAAGGGTATGTTGATTCACTCAATCAGCATAATCGAATGATTAATTACATGTGGCAATATTATTTTACACCTATGACTCAACTGGTTTTAACTTCAAAGATACAGATTGATGCGATAATTGAGACTTCCAATAGTAATTGACCGACTTATTATTAAGCAATTATCTATTATTATTATTATTATTATTACACAATGCTTACCATAAATTATTATTTATTTACACTATAATCAATGATAACTGCCACGTCGACAATAACAACAAAGACTGTCGGTTGGTTCAACGCAGACGAGATCAAACGAACGAATCCTCACCCGTACTGATCTTGTACTTCTCCTTGAACATTTTTGCCAGGGTCTCCTTACCGCTGCCCACGGGTCCAAAGAAGATAATCCTTGGGGTTTGGAGCATGGCCGTCCTTTTGGCTGACACACGACTTGAAGCACTGAGGATGAAAATGTAGCTGTTAAC
>MPNW01000128.1:9028-69631 GCA_011800805.1 Hirudo medicinalis | reverse complement strand
TAACTTCAAAGATACAGATTGATGCGATAATTGAGACTTCCAATAGTAATTGACCGACTTATTATTAACATTATTATTATTATTATTATTATTATTATTATTATTATTATTATTATTACACAATGCTTACCATAAATTATTATTTATTTACACTATAATCAATGATAACTGCCACGTTGACAATAACAACAAAGACTGTCGGTTGATTCAACACAGACGAGATCAAACGCGAACGAACGAATCCTCACCCGTACTGATCTTGTACTTCTCCTTGAACATTTTTGCCAGGGTCTCCTTACCGCTGCCCACGGGTCCAAAGAAGATAATCCTTGGGGTTTGGAGCATGGCCGTCCTTTTCGGCTGACACACGACTTGAAGCACTGAGGATGAAAATGTAGCTGTTAACAGATATTCATATTTATTTTCACCAAATGGCTGAGACGTCGATGACATTGTAACGAACTTAGCCCTCAAGTTTGAATCGTCAAGCATCAGCTCTTGAGTAAATAACTTATTATTATTATTATTATTATTATTATTATTATTATTATTATTATTATTATGATTATTATTATTATTAAAATAAAGTACAAATTATAGATTTAAAGTAGATTAAGTTATTATCAATCGAGCAAAAACGCGATCGTACCTCTTTCAAAGACGTCATCTATTGGCTGATCGGCGTTCACTTCTCTAGCTGTGTGGCAGTAAACGGAGATGAGGGCCCTGTTCTTGAGGCAGTAATCATTGATTTTCTCCCCGATCGAAACCTCGAACTTCATCTTTGGGGCAGTCCTCGATTCAACGTGCGACCTTGACTGTGCTTGTGTGGCTGATTCTGTCTCTTCTGTAATGAGAGAGTGGATAAATTATGGAGACGACAATAATAATGCTTTTGGTCGGCAACAGAAATGCTGACAACGTGACTACAAAACAAAACCACAAACCTTCGATGGAGCTGCTTCGTGAAGTAATAGTCGACCTGACAAGGAGAATATTGTTTGGTGCCTTCAGAACAACTGAATCAAAGAACAACAAGAGTCCAAATTAATGGCCATCATCATCATCGTTATCGTCACCGTTACTAATAAATATAAATATTTTAAAATTTAAATTTTAATTTAAAATTAAAAAATTTAAATATATTTTAAAACAACCTGTGTGGTTGGGAAAGTATCCAGTGGCACAGAGGAAGAGGGCATGCTGTCTCGAGGGCACGATGCCATCCATGACCCAGCCAATGTTATCATCCTCCAATGCTTCAAGTCTGCAATGATGATAGGTAATTGGCTTTCGAATGGTACATCATAAATAATGAGCTAGAAAGAGTTGTCGGCTACAAAATTTATGACAAAAATAAAATGGCCTTGAGGGATTGTAGACAATGGATAATAAAGCCAAAAATGAATGTTATAGTAGTTTGTCTATTTATTTGTTGTTAACCCAATAGTTATGGACAACAATGAGTGAGTGACCTAAGACTAGCTAATGGGTGAATTCAATTCTAAAAAGCAGGCTCAGCAGCTAGGAACTTGCCTCCCTTTTACCAGTTGCACCCATTCTGGTACGGGTATGAGGTTTGCATTGTTAACGTTAAAAGTTTCAAGAACTTCTTCAGTGAAAATACTTTCCTCTGTGACATGCTCGCAGCCGAATTTCTCACTCAACATCTGAGAAATGGTTGTTTTGCCAGACTGGGGAGGGCCAAGGACCAATATCCTCTGAACTGGAGTGCAACATTCGTTTTAAGTATTATTTATTAAACGAACTATGCCAAATAGCTATATCATTCGCTAACTAAAGCCATTACTAACAAATGTTAAACATCTATTTATAAAAAATTTCATCAACTCACTCAAACTTTCCTCAGTGATGCGTTTGAGGTATTCATCTATAAATGGCAGAGGATCGACTGGTTTCTTGATAATCAGGGCCGTAAGTATTTGCTGAAAGCAATGATAACATTTTGATCAGGATTCAGAATGAATCAAATGTTCAGGATCGTAGTTACAATAATATCAAAGTTTATCTACCTGAAAAACTTCAAAAATGTGATGCTTTTCGGCATAAACTGAAAACTCTGGAGGAATCTTGACAGGCCTCTCAGTCTGATCCATGTTTAACTATCGCAGCAAGAAATATCACCATAGCAACACGGCATTCGGTTAGGTAGGATGCGAAGAGAGAGCACAAGTTTCAAATATTGCCAACATAACTTCAATCATATTGGATATTTAATTTCACGCTAAATAAAGATTAAATCAGATATATATTTTTTACAACATCCAAAAGGAATCTGCACTTTCTGTTTTATTCCCTGCAGTCTGTGACCTAGCACCTACCGCACTACCTAATACAAGCGCCTGAGTAACGGCCAAGGCTGTCCACTTTCTCATAGATATTCTCCAGCTGGCGATACGAAGCAGACTCATTACCAATAAACCGGAAAAAGGCGACGTTTAAACGCTTTATTAGTCGTAATTAGGGCCACCGTAATTGCAGAGTCTTATTTACATTTCTGTTCGGCGTTCATTTCTTTTCATCCTTCTTCTTAAACCTGTCGAGTACCGACGGCTTTTTGGTGAATCGCTTCTCGTTGATCTTCAATGACTTCTCAAGCTCTTGTTTGTTCTTGACAGCCTCCCTCATCTCCTTCCTGGTGATCTCCGCCCTCACTCCCTGTTTCCTCTGCTCTTTCTTTCCAGCTTTGCTTCGTCCCTTCTTCTTGTATTTTGGTTCGAATTCAATTTTCCTTGGCTTGATGTGCTGTTCAAATGAATGTCAAAGTGTCAAGAAAGCATGAAAAAAATCTATGTTTGGATTGGTATTTGAGTGAATAAACATTATTGAACATAAATATCATTAGCAGACTCATTCAGTGACATTCCATACTCTGCAGGAATAACTCACCAGAGTCTTGACCATTTCATCCATCTTCTCTCTCAATGTCTTCACATTCACTTGACCGATGGCACTCACGTCCAATGTGATCAGCTCTGGTTGTACCTGAAAATATTAATATTAATTAATAGTAATTTATTGAAGTCCTTTCAGAAATTATTCTGACTCAATTTTTTTTGTTCTCAAAGTAAAAATGAAAAAGTTGAACGACTAAAAATAACTTACAACTTGTCATAAATAATAATAATTTCCCAATTAAAACAATTAGCAGTATAATAAGAGTAACAGTAACAGTATTCATCATCATCATCAACAACCTTATCGAGCAACATCTTCACTTCCATCTGTCTTCTCTGCTGTTTCGTCTGGAAAGGATTTGCCTCAAGAGCATCGAAGTTTGCCTCTCCAGCACCTGGACGAACATATTTTTATTTTATTATATTATTTATATTTTATATCTTTATTTTGACAATAATTAAATACAATTTTAATAATAACAATAATAGCATTGTTTTAAAAGTTCTAATTTGCTAAAAGGAAATCTAATTCTTTGTTCGAGCTGCGATGCAACTGCATTTTTCATTTTATAATCGAGAAGTAAAAAATCTGACTGGTGTCAAGATTGTAAAAATCATAACAAGTCCACCAGGATAATGCATTGGAACAATTTGAATACATTAATGTTAATATTATTAATTAAGTGATTAGAATATTCTAATTAAAATATGCACCCACCTGGAACAAGCAGGCTTTGAACTCCGGTCGTGTGCCCGAATCCAAGAACGTCCTCGAACGGACAGAATGACACGCTGTGAATGGACGTCCTCTCGATCGTGTGACTGTAGTAAGGATCGATTATTGGCTTGTGAGTCACGTCCTTGTACACCTGGATTGGAGGACAACCTCGGTTTAAAATGAATCGAAAGCAGTCATTTTGGCCCAAGTGCATGCATAATCAGTGAATTTACAATAGTTTATTTTGCCCGATCCTTCAACGCGATTGGTTGTTGAATCGCATTTAAAATTAATTATTAATAGGAGTGTGCAATGAATTATTAATCAGTTCAAGAGCTTTAAAAATGGAATGCCTTGTGGAAGGCAAACCTTAAATGTAATTGTTGTAACAAGGCACGGGCACCATAATTCATACGATCAGTCGGATGCAAAACAAATTCCCTCAATTGTAACCACAACTGACATGATAATGTAACGAATCTCACATCACAACATTACAGCCACTTCAAAATCAAGCAGACGATACTCACATTTACGATGTTAGCCATGCCGGCGGCCAGAAGTCCCGTCTGACTGAAATCGAGATGAGAGGCACCGAACTGAAGTTGGTTCTTGTGGAGCACCTTGTATGTCCTCAAGTCCCAGATCTTCAGCTGCCTGTCGAGTCCTGATGTCGCCATGTAACTGGTCAGTGGAAGAAAAAGTTCAACCATTTGGAATTTGACTCAAAGGGATGGAAAGAAGAATGAAAATTTTATCGTTAACAGTAAACAATAATAACCAATATTTTTTGATGATTCAATTGTTACAAATGGAATATAACCTTTTGTAATTATTAACCATTATTCAATAACTTAATAACGCATTACATTATGACCAGTTTTAACGGATTCTAAAGTATGAGTTACAGGAACTCACTTTCCACTCGGGTCGACTGCAATGGCCTTCGTCCCCGAACCATGGCACAGCATTTTGACGAGGGGCTCCTTGACATTGGGTGACCACATGGTGACGGTGCCTTGTAAACGATTACATATATTATGTTAATAGCATGAAAATGCCACTGATTCTTATTCTCTAATCATTATTCTCTATTAGATTGATATGCTTAAAATTGCAGGCTGTTGGATGTATGCAATTCAAAAATATTGACAGAATCACTGCAACTGTACATAATGAACTGTTATGTTGTTTATTTTGTACATCTTGTATTTTGATGGTGATGAATACGAATCCAGAACTGATTGAAAAAAAAACCCAATTAAATAAACAATTTACCTCCCGAATGACCGAGAAGAATGATGGCATTCTGAGGATTTTGGGTCATGACGTCGAGCCTGCCTAGACCCGTCGAAAACCCTGCAACTTTCTTTCCGATGGAAACATCCAACCATGTGATGTAACTGTTCACATTCTGTTAGCAAGCACGGAGAAGTCAAGCCATAAATGTATTTTCAAAATCATTTTGAAATCTCAAAATATTAAATATTTTATAACTTTTATAAATTTTATAATTTTAAATTCATAATAGCATTAAGCAAGTTATACTTCCGGTTGATGAAATTTTAGTACGCAACTTTACTCCGAGATCACTCGGAACCAATAGCATTGCACGTAAACAGATCGATGGGAGGAGCTTACAGAGGCGACGAGGAGGAAGTGATGAGGGAGAAACTCCAGCTGAAGCACTGCATCGAGTGCCTTGAGGCAGTGGAGTTCAATCCCCTGATTGTCGTAGATGTACGTCCACTGCTTCTGTGCCACTGCAAACATTGTCTCAATGTGCAGCCACCTGGTGATTAAGTTAACTTATTATTTATCAATAAGTCCCTAATTAATAATAATAATAATAATAAATAATAACGATAATAATAATAATGGTCATCATAATTGCCTACTTAGCTGCTCGAACAAGCTCCTCCTCATGATCCACTTTAAGACCGGTCTCAAACATCAACTTCTTCGTCTGCCAATCAAAGGCTGCCAGGTGTCCCCTCTTTCCACCAATGAGGAGGTGTCTGAAGATGGAGTTAATTAATCAATCAATTGCGTTATTATCATATTCACGAATATATTACAAAAACATGAATTATTAATTTGCATAAATCATTAGCAGTCAATTAGACATTTGCATGGACTTACCTTCCATTCTTTGTGTAATCGACAGTGTAAGGACCGTGCTTGAGATCCAATTCAAAAGACTGGTGACAAAAAAGATCATCTTTTGAATTGTAAACGTCGTTATTTTGAAATGAACACGACCACTAAGAGATTAGTTCAGTGAAATGTTCATTCACTAGTGAATTAATTAATGTAATTAGGATAATGAGCCTTTATTATGAGCATATATTATGAATAGTATTATCGTGTAAACTAATCAAATTGTCAACACAAATTCATTGTACTATTCCCCTCAAATGGCTAAGGACATCAATGATTCATCGTAGACCCAATCAATATCAACATCTCAAAAACCGACCTTTGTGGCGCTCGTTATGTCCACAGCCTCCTTCAACTCCCACTGCGTCACAATCTCCCCCTCTGTGTCCAAGAAACTAAAAGAACAATCAGTAGATAATGAGGAGGCTGAGATCATTTGTAACCAAGGATGTCGTTGGCTAGAATTATTTTAAACTAAGATAAACCCAATTTTGAATAAAATAATAGCAGTAATAAATGGATGTACTAAATTGGTAACAGCATGGAGATGTTAGATACTAAATGCAGAAGAATTTTGGTTAGATTCAAGCAGTTTCAGAGTAAAAAGTTGGTAGTTTGAAAATGTTTTGAGATCGACCAATCTTGAATTGTGAGTTAAAAATAAGAAATTTCAAAACTGAAAATAATAATAGTAAATGTATTGGGCATTTATATTCAATCAACATTACCCAGCTTTTTCCTGGCAAGTATCAACATTATGAATCTTGCTCTTGTGATCTCTCCTCGGCATTTTAATGTTAAATCTTCAATTAAATAAATAAAATAAAGATCACCAACAAATGCAGTCATTTATTGAATAATACAAATATTTGTTTATTAATCACGCACGGATGTGAAATGTCATACATCGCATGCCAATTTAGACAAAGATTGACTTATTAGCAATGTTATTTAACATTATTTAAATTTAAGCTAACCGGGCTCCAACAAAATAAGGTATATTCAACTGATAATCCTTGTGAGATAGCGATCAAGAGCACATTTCAAGCGATAAAATAGAATAACATAGACAATTGTTGAGGCTTGTTTTAAATAAATTTCTAATATATATTTAAGTTCGTTACCTATCAGTAATTAAATTTTGATATCTAAAAATTAATACTTGCGTTTCAATTAATTTTCACTGACCTTCCACAAAATAAAGTTGGAATTGCGAGATTTCCATTTGTCATTACATCGGCACATTCTCGACAAACTTTTCGTTTAATATAAATTATCATATATTATAAAGTGTAAAAATTACAAAAAGTACTATTCTAAATCCCCTATTGTTCTGGTCTCCCGACACCAGCTAATATTTCCACTACAAAGAATCTATGATGAGAGGACGCAAAAGGTTGTCAGCATCGATTCATCACAGACTCACTTAAACGTTTACATGCATTTCAATTACACCTATAACTGTGACGATTAATTGCATTGCGATTAATGCAACTCAAGAAAAGTTTGCATACAACTGTTCTTTGCCGTGAAATGATAATCGTAAATTTATGAAACATTTAGGGACAGAACACCTGACTGTTACCATCACCCATAACTAGAAAGAGTCACAATTAGACAAAAAGCTAGGAAAAAATCACATTAATTATTCTTCAACATTAAAGGACACCAGAATCTTTCAGGTAATTAGAATAAACCATGTGGACAAGGTGGAAATAATCACCAATCAATTAACCAAACAAACAGATGTAATAAATCAATCAACTAATTAAGCGATAACACACGGTCAGAAGTAGCAGGAAGCAAAACAAGCCTAGGCTTCAGATTCACAGCATGAGAATGGAATCAAAAATAAAATAAAAATATGTTGCTTGCCTCCTCAAACCTGCCCAACTGTTGAGAGTCTAAAAATCCATGAATCGATGCGAGACGCATTCGATGCAGCGATAAAAATTAAAAGGTTAGAAATGTTGAAATCACGAGTATGATGGCAATTAATTATATAATTATTGGCAAACATTTGAGTGAAAATAACACATAATAATATAAATTATAATATCACCAACAATCAAATTGACAAATTAGTTAACAAAAGTATAAATACCAAAAGAGAGACTTGTTGAGGAGAAACTACCGACGAAATAATAAGCACGCATCCTTTCGACGCACAAGCACACTTTTTGCTGGAAAATTGACTCCTCGATAAGGCAGTAGAAATAGTAGCAGTGAAAATAGGGGAAAAGGAAGCAAGCCGCACAACGGATATAAAAATATCGGGATCTCCGCCGACGAATATGTTGAGAAATAACATAATATTATAGTAAAATAATAGAATATAAAATTATAACACTGTAGCAGAATGTTTAATGTTATATAATAATAAGACAAAATAATATCTATACCAAGACCAAGATGGCATAGCAAGAAGCAACAAGCAGGCAACACACGTAGGCCGAGAGATCGGATGATTCAGACAACGACGACATTGTTAATCGTCACATCGATGAGTGCAGCGGCAACTACCAGTTCTTTCGCAGACATAACAACACTGCCAATGTAAAACACTGCAACGACAATGATACCATTGATGTCCTGTCCAAAGAAAACAATCAATCTATAACTTGGACTTTGCAAGACAAAATTATGCAAATATGTCAATCAGCTCAGAGACTCAGCCAATGAGGTAAAAGGCTGAGCTGTGTCAAGGTTAGAATCAAATCACTATTGATTAATTTACTAATTAAATGTTTAACCACATTTCGAATCCACCTATCAGCAGCTGGAACAACGTCGTTGAAGTATTAGTCAGCACCATGATTGTGGAGAGCAGTCTGTCAATAACATGTCCACAATGTATGTTGTAACATGAAGTGTAAGATAAAATAATAATAATAATAATAATAATAATAATAACAATGATGATGATGATGATGACAGCTCCCGACGAAGAGCATTGCACTGTTCGACTAAAAGATGCATAGTCAAACATTAGGAACATCAGTCACCGATTGAAAGTTAAGAAAGAAAAAATAAATCCCACGAAAACATCCGTCAAAACATTACAAAGGCATTACGAGATTGATTGCAAGAGAACCAAAGTACAAAAATATAAAAACAAAAATCAAATGTTCAAAACATTACAAAGATTATGATGATGATGCTACCGAAATACAACTTAACTGGCGACAGCTCAGACGGCATCCCAAACACTCAAAACAAGTCATTGCGATATTTTCCTTGCAATGAGAGCAACACAACCATCGACGACATCTGCCACCACCGATCCACCATTAAGTAAAAGTTCATTTGAAGCTGGCTAGGGTCATGCTAATTACGTTTCGAAGGTCAAAGTAAATGCGACAGATTCAAAATTATGCGTGGGAATTGAATAATAAAAATATGAACGTAAATATGATGTAAGCATCCGAGTAAAAGTAATTAGCCGATCGAGAGAAGAGGAAGTCTTGCACGTCGGCGACTGAAACCATCGGGCAATTGAAACGACCTACTTTGATGAGGGCAATTGAACTAATAAAGATGAAAAAATAAACAAATGGAAATAAATAGCAGCCAATCTGAAAGGTCGATCACCAATTATTAATATCACCTCCATGTAATTAGCATAATTAATCCACAGCCAATAACGATCGATAATATTTCCACCGCGGAACTCGAGGTCGGAAAGGAAAGTAAGTGCAGATAGTTCGAATGAAGCAGAAAAACACGGCGTCTGCAAAACATTTTCATTTTCAAAGGAGGGTCGAGGTCGTCGACGGATCTCAGGATCGACGCAGAAAGGCAGGGAATGCGACGTGCCGGCGCTCAGCACCCCGTGGTCGAGTTACAGCAGGGTTTCCAATCGGTGAGAGGGAAGTTGGTGGAAAATCCATTCCACAGTACTGCGAAGAGGACGAGGAGGAGGTAGGTGACCAGGCACACCCACCACAGGACGTTCTCCCAGCGCAGCACCTGCAGGTTCTTCAGGACCGGAATGCCGATCAGCACTCCTGGGAAAAAGGCAGATGATAAAGAGGTAATAAGATAATAATTCGTGGGTTGAATTTGAATGCATGTTCAATGTGAATGTTCAATGTGAATCTCCAAGGATGTGGATCGAATCTCAACAGATCTTACAAAGATCATTATCACCACCAGCATCATTATCATCATAATCAAGGTCCTGACCTGCGATCATCCCGGCAAAGTGTGCAGCGTAAGATATCTTGTTTGGATTGTAATGTCGAGACCATATGGCAGTTCCGATGTCCACTGCCACTGGAATTAAAATTAATTTCCAGTCACTTTATCACCGAAACATTCGTGACAGACGACTGCCACCAATTTAAATAAAATTATTTAAATCAAAGTAAAATTAATATGACAAGATAAATGAAAAGTCTTATTAATAATAATAATGATAATAATTATAGTTAATTTATGAAAAGAAATACAAATATGTGACAGAACGTTTCCAGATGGAATCTTAGGCCGCAGAACAAACCATAGATGGACCAGAAGGCAAGCTGGACAGGTGCACTTAAAATGAATTTGATTGGCCCGGTCATCCAGTCGTGGGTCATATTCTTCCAGTTCTGCGATGAACGATTAATTAACATAATAGTCATTACAATAATACCACAGATATTGCTATATTTAATATCATTATAAATCATTAACATTACTATTGTGTCAAGATCCCATGACCAATAATTTAGAAATTAAAATTTTGTATTTCATTAAAATTTACAAAGAATCATCTTCTGGGCAAAGCCCCTTCAGAAGAACCAGACCAACCATAATGATGGTGGCAAAGTGAGCACCGATGAGAGCATAGCAGCCTCCGCTAGCACCGACCAGAAAGGTGTAGCTGTCCACAATGGATGACCCGAGAGACCCCGCGATGACCCCGAGAAGGTAAACGATTCCGACCCTCCAGAATTTGTGGATGAGTTCCAAGGGGAGGCCGATGATCAGCTGGAAGATGAGGTTGGAGAGGATGTGCCAAATGCTGGAACGAGGGAGAATGAATATATTCATCTTAATTGTTGATGGGAATTATCATCAGTAATGCCTTATTGATAACGTCGCAGGTTAGGCAAGACTAACACATTCACATGGATGCTTGAGAAAACAATTTTATTATTTTTCGATCTACTTATTAATACCAAACAAATATCAACAAACAAGTTGTCATCATTTCAGATCCAAGTGAAATCATTAGTCATCAGACCAAGATGTCAACTACCATTCTGAACAAACCCAAAACATCCACCATCACCTTCATTATTACCATCATCATAATCATCAACATCATCATCACCACCACCACCATCATCATCATCAGTTTACTCACCCATCATGGATGAACATGTAGGAGAGGAATCTCCAGGCCTCGTATCTCCTCCTGGGGTTATAGGTCAGAGGGCTGTACAGGGGAGCCCCAGATTTGAAGGTCGTGCCACAGCCCTTGTGCTTCATGTCTTGCACATAGTAGATGAATACTACCAGCTGTTTGGAATGCATTGATGATGATGATGATGATGTGATCCTAGATCAGTTAGTTGGAAGGTGCTTGTTATTATTATTATTATTGTTGTTGTTGTTAGGAAAGTATAAAATAGTTTGATAGTTATTATAATTTTACTTATAAATGCTTTTCTGTAAATCATTGTTGCCATCGAACTATCCCATACCGTTGTCGTAATATTGGATAATTACGACCTCACAATTTGAGCATCAATAGATAGAAATCGTATTAAAGATGATTTTAATAAAAATTGAGGAGGCATTAAATTGTTTCCCTAAATTGTCACGCACCACGACTGCACGTCCAAATTCCCACGGAGGACAACAATAGGCCACCGTTACTGGCATCATTACGGCCACTCGAACTGACGTTAATAATAACATTCTACAACGATCAACTACTCGACATTTTAATGATGATGAACGACGATCAAAGACGAAGATGACGCGAGATTCTGAGTAAGCTGCCATTTGATGGCCGAACAATTACGATGTAAGGAGCCCGTTCGGACGTCGTCATTGTCGACGTTGGTTGTTGTTGCTGTTTTATATTAACATTCATTGCATGACTTAATGAACAGAACAGTGATTAGTAAGGACTTCATCATCGTAAGTAGAGCAGGGCGCTATATAAATGGCAGAGCGATTAAAAAGTGCCTTCACATCCCGTTCGGATTCGTGAGGCTCTCACGAAATAAGGCCAAATGCAAAAATACAAATTCATCATCGAGGAAAAATGTTATCAATCAATTACCATAATCGTTATCATCATCATCATCATTATCATCATCACCTATACCACCATCATCATCATCACATCCATTGCCAACCTCAACAAGAGAGATGAGAATCATGAAGAATGGAGGAGGGCAGCAATTGTAGTGGTCGACGTACTGCTCCACGTAGTCCTCGCCCGTGGAGGTCTTCCTGGCCGGGACGACCGAACTGATGGCAATCCTGAGCACTTGTCGAAAACCGGTCAGCTGAGAGTGGTCGAGGCCCTGCATCTCTTGGGATTCCATCTGATTGTGATGACAATGATTATGATGATTAAGATGATTATGGCAGTGATGAAAGTGGTGGTGGTGATGATGATGATGATGAAGGCAAAGATGGTGAAGTAGATAGAAGAAATGGAAATTGAAATTTGAGTCTGGTTCCTAAAAGATAATCTACACAAATACGGATAAAACCAACATTATTCGAACACTATTAATAATTGCTGATAAGGGCCAATGTAATATTACATTGACAATAATTACTTTGTTTAACTTATAACTAGTAATTACCTTCGTCGTCATCGCCATCACATCATCGTCATCATCATGATAATCATTATAACCATCATCGTCAACATCACCACCACCACCATCATCATCATCATCATCACCACCACCATCATCACCACCACCACCATCATCACCACCACCATAATCATCATCACCACCACCATCATCATCATCACCACCACCATCATCATCACTATCATCATTTAATGAGCTCCTTCTTAACCGCTTACAAATAGCAGTTTCAACACCCCACTCAAAGATCACATCGCAGGACGTTCCATCTCGTTTAACGAACAACAGAGCAAGTGGAAAATTATTTGAAATTTTAAATCTAAATTCTGGCGACTGATTGAAGTCGAGAGACTTAAATGTCTTTAAATGTCTTTAAACGTCTTTAAATGTCTTTTAAACGTCTTTAAATGTCGTTCGAGGAAGATAAAGAAAAAGAAAACAGGAGAGAACTGTAAGAGTAGGGAACAGCCGTAATGTCTTAATTGCTCCCCAGTGCTTGAAGAATTCCATGCAAACAATTCTGGCGATCAACGAGGCAGTAATTGCACTTTAGGTATAACAAAATAAACAAATAATAATAATAACAATAATAACAATATTAATAATAATAATAATAATAATAATAATAATAATAACAATAATAATAATAATAATTATAACAGCAATTATAAATGCATATTAATTTAGAAGGAGGCTTCTTTAGTGCAGCACCAGAGGTGCCTCGTCCTTGGCTCTCTTCCTCGGGTTCTTTGGCAATTACGGGAAGCAAAGAGATTACAACCCGTTGATTTTCTCCGCAACGAATGCTCACCGATAAGTGAAACAAACTGCCATCATTGTAAGCAATCAATTCATGCAAATGAGTTCCACGAATATATTACATTTCGACATGAATTTATTATGATTTGGCACGAATGCATTACATTTTGATAGTCTCCCTGATCATGTCTGCACTCTGCCAACAGTGATTGTTTTAACCAGTTGAAGGTGCCTGTTCCTATGTTTTTATTCTTTTCTGAATGTTTTTCTTCCTTTATTTCTGTGTTTTATTGATGAATTATCCAGGTGATTAAGGAATAATTTGATTAATCACCACTTGTGTGGTAAGTGAGCCCCAAAATAGAACCAATCACTTCATTATCGTCATTGTTGTTAGTATTAATATTATTATTATCATCATCATCATCATCATTGTCGTCATCATCATTATTATTATTATTATTATTATTGTTGTTGTTATTATTATTATTATCGAAGTATTTATTCGATAATATAAACTACAACATAAATTTAGATAACATAATATATTGATATAATTAAACAACAACAAGAAGTATTCTTAATATATTTAATAATAATACGTAATATGTGACAATAACAAGAATTATTATTATTATTATTGATGTTATCATTAAGCTTTAGTTTCACCATTTCAACCTCCATTCCCTGCAGCCTTGATAAAAATACACGCCCGTCCAAAGCTGACATCAACGAATTGACAAATACTGGGAATTCCCCAGCAATTGATTATAGCTGGTCAGGACGTTGACATCATGCACGACGACATTGCAGTGTTTCGAGTCACGGCTCGACTCCTTTTAAAGCGTGGCTTTATGAAGCAACGATGAGATGCTTATCATAATTGGTTATCATAATTAGCTGAACAATAAATCGTTAATGTAATGCGATATCTGATATCTCTGAGCAACATGTACGGTTATTTTTTTGTGCGGCCGTAAATCATAAAATGTAGATGATAATTTTTAGATGATGTTTCAAAATTTGTCTCTTAATCTGGTACATAAAAATAAACGCAGATAATTAACGCATCCATGCCAGACTTACCAGTTCCACAAACTCCTTATAATCAAGAATCTTGTTCTTGTCCATGTCTGCTTTCTGCAGGGCCATTTCAATGACCCTAGGGGACAAATCGGAGCCGCCGGCCCTAATGAGGGTGGCTTTGAGTTGGCTCAGTGGAATGCCTCCCTGCTCCGCAAACTGAAGGTCAATTCAAGCATTCATTAAATTTTCGACTCATGATGGTTTAACTAATGTTAAACTAATGTTAAATTGAAATAGACTATTTATGCTAATGCACTTGATTAAAGATCAATGTTGTATTGGAAGATGTATATGAGCAATAATAGTAACAAAGGTACCAACTAACCTGATCAAATATTGGCTTGTAATGCTGAAAAGCAAAAGTTCAGTATTTAATGATATTAATCGCTTGTTAATCACAACGAAATAAATTTAATGAAATTTCGAGATTGAATTTAAAAGTTACTTCCCAATGTTTACATGAAAGCAAATGAAACACAAATAATAATATTAATAATAATAATAAGCAATAATAGATGCTCGAATCCTTACTTAATTCTTAAACAAGAAACTATAAAAATCTTACTCTGTCAAGATTATCCCTGAGAGGAATAGTCTCATTCCTATCTCTTTGTGCTTTTCGTCCACCTTTAGAGCTAGCCATTTTTATTTGATTCTATTAATCCCCTATATTAAGCAGTGGACACACTTCGCAGTCCAAAATCTAAAATCAAAGAGTTCCTAATCAAGGCCCTTGAATAATAACAATCTCGCGGCCTGCCAAACAAAATTTCTATAAAGTTGTCTTAAACTGGTTTCTATATATGATACTGATTCATTTTTATTCTTACATGAGTTATTTTAAATAAAATTAATAAAATCTTACTTATCTTCAGTAATTTTTAATTTTTACATTTAAAAAATACGAGAATACATATGAGAATACGAGAAGTAAAATAAACTTCAATTTAATGATAAAATTTAATGGTAATTTTAATTCACTAAAAAGAATGTTTTATTTAAAACTTCGGATAAATGATGAATGAAACAGGTGGCATCGTGCTCTAAATTAATATGACGCTTAAATTTA
This sequence comes from Hirudo medicinalis, assembly GCA_011800805.1. Taxonomy (NCBI): domain Eukaryota; kingdom Metazoa; phylum Annelida; class Clitellata; order Hirudinida; family Hirudinidae; genus Hirudo; species Hirudo medicinalis. The sequence continues at coordinate 54,094 of MPNW01000128.1, read as the reverse complement.
TTCCTTTGTTAAATTATCCAAAATTTTAAACATTTTCTTATATTGTGACGTCTGTTCTCGAATTTATTTATAAGTTTGTAATTTTGTAATAAATATTACAAAAAAAAACAAACTTGTCCAATCTAGCTGAGATCGTTGAGATTAATTTTTGGGTGAAGCTTGACATATATTTTATGTTGAAGCAGCAAGTAAAAAATGAAATTTTGATGCACAAGATAAGTGTTTATTTGTTTCCAGATTGCAGAGGAGAATCTTTATATAATTACAAACACCAATGCTGATGATATGATACCGAAAATTAATAACGAAGAATGCTTTTCGTCTCTTGGAATTTTACAAATTCCATGCTTTAAAATTCGAAATAGTTTCGGAGTGGCTGTAAAATCGACTTGAATGTGAAAACATAATATTTAAATGGCTGAAATTTCCAAAGCAAACCAAGCAGTATTAATTACTCGAATACACACTGTTCATCGCAAAATATATAGTTATATTTATAATAAAATATATAGCCCATAGTTAGGTACACCACATCACCCTGCTACCAAAAGCTTGGGACATATGTCAACAAGAAATGTTATTGACAATATGATCATTTTATGTCGACTGTAATATATTCAATATTATTATGTTTTTCTTGTGCTTCAATATTTATTATTGCATGTCAAGGACTTTCTTGACGAGCGTCACCCTCTCAGGGGCGTGGGGTGCTGTTCGAATCTCCTTCACGTACTTTTCAATGAAGTCCTCTCGACCCATGGTGTCCAGAAAATTCTAAAAAAGAAATATTTTCAGGGCTTTGCAACTGATTTTGAAGCACATCATTCATGCGACCATCAATCACAATAGCGGGTTGTTAAATATAGCCATTACATTAATTAAAATCGTTATATTTAAGCCAAAAAGCAACAATTATACCATGCGATAGGCCACAGATGATGAACCATCCATTTTTATCACCCATTCATGCCTTTTCTATGTAATTGGAATTTGAGCGCTTTCCAAAGAAAAAATGTATTGAAATACACCCGACAGCCACAGTTGCACCTGAGTAGCATGGTAATCCTTCAAAACACCCTCATCGTAGTAGTCCTTCAAGTACAGAAGAACCTCCAACAATCCAAGATCTGCCAGAGTCAAAGCATTTCCAACCAAGTGGCCGTTGTTCCCGTTTTCTCTGAGGATCTGCGAACAAATTTTATAGACCGCATCCACAAATAGGAATATTGTACAAGAATTACTAGTTATTGAAGGTAGTTTTAGAAATGTTTTGGAGGAGAATTTCATGAACCATTTTTCAAAATTTTCGAACGTTCAACAGTGTACCACTGTGTTACATACATGTATGTGGCTCCCTCAAGGCCTTGACAATCAATGTGATGTTAAACGATATGAGGCAGGTTGCGAAAATATGCTTAGCGACGAAAATAGAACAACACCAACCTAGTTAGAGTTGTTAGATCTTTTCTAAAGTTGAAAACATTTTAAAGTTGAAAAAATTTGTAAAAAACCTTTTCGAATAATGGCAAGTATTTGGCCACCGCATTCTCAGTCATTTCCTTGACTTTCTCAACAGGGAATCTGAAGCCGGTCGGATAGAAGTGCATGCCGAAGTCCCGACTTCCATCGAAATACATGTCCACTCTGAGATATTTAGAGGTAGATCAAGAATAAAATACTGAATTTCAATGCAAATGACATTTGTTACCTAATTGTTACTAATATATATGGATGTTAAAGATAAAGATGGAGATTTAAAAATAGTATTGGTTACATTAATAAACGCATTTTTAATTGTGTGGATTATTAAATTACTTTGTCTCGTCGGTCTCATCGTTGCCGTAAAGATGATGCTTTCTCGCCAAATATCTCACGATGGCAGTTGATTGGACTAAGTTTTTGCCATCGATTTTCAAGAGAGGAACCTGTCCAAATGGTAGTTCTACAAAAAGTAACGTCAGTTATTTTAAAATTGCGGTTATTCATCTAATGCAGTTATGGAAATGCATTAATGCACATTACCCTGTCTCAATTTCAGGAACTCTTCCCTTGATGTCAAGTGAACCTCCTTGAACTTGAAATTTTGAGAGGAATAAATAACTCAAGCACTTTCATTTTTGGCAAAATGTTTAAAATGCGTTCACAGATTTAATTATAGGCGAAACTCGCGTTTTGAAGTAAAATGTTTTATTTATTTATTTGATTAGAGTCCGAACATGTCACTTCAGATACCACTTCATATAGCCATGAACCAATAAACAAATAGATCTAAAACTGAAGTACTGGAATCTTCAAGACAGTGATGTAAATGCGCTGTGCATAAGGCATATACCTGTAGGTTTTGTTAGTGATGTTACATGAGATCGTTGTTAATCTAATCCACAATTTTCATATCAGACAAATCAATTAGAACCGATAATGTCAGTCATTCACGAACAATCACGTTGGCGTGAAGAAGAAAGAAGGAAACTTCAAACATTTACATACAAAAATAATAACTTTAAGTGCAATAAAACCTTTTCCAACCTCAATTCCACAAGTCGCGAGAGTCAGCCTGACTATCTCCCCAAAACCTCTTACTGGAAAATAGATGAGCGTAGTGAGAGACATCTCAGGTCACGAATGTCATGAATTCAACCCGAATTGAACGATCACCAACCAAACCATGCATGTATCCACATGCGATCGCATGGGTACACCCTCGTCTGTCGACCACGTGGATACAATTTAGTCCTTAATTAAAATGCTCAGCTAAGGCTTGACAGGGCATCAGTAAAGTTTTTCACACAATTTATTATTTCAGACGTTGCCATTTTAAGCAACCCAGCAAATTCTGCAATGCTTTGTTGGTTTGCAATGGCAATTTCAGTAACTGAACCTCAGTAAATGCATATGTTTAAGCTAAATTTAAAAATTGGCTTTCAGTTTTATTTCGTTCTTATTTTTTAATTTTGAGAAAGGTAGCAGCCCTACAATCAAGAGCCCACTCGAGTTCGGGGTCGTCATCAAGTCAACGAAAATCATCTGCTGCGCTTTGGCCATGAGAATGTTCAATTTTTTAAATCTCACGAAATTCCGATGGCGAAATAAATAATACATAATCGATATTTCTCAGTTTCACCAAATAACATTTTGTCACCGAGCCCCGCTTTCATGTTAAATTAATTTTAAATAATGTATTTGTGTAACGTCCGCCTCCAGCTCGGCGTTCAGACAACCTATTCCAGAATCTTCGAGGAACCCCTGTCAAAAAAATAGCTTACGAACAGCTACATGCCAGACGTTTGCAACTTTTTAAACCACCCCAAACAACCATAATTTACGTTTCGCTCGCTTGGTGAGCCTAGGAACAAAGTCCACTTCATCTGTAGCACATCATACGATCCCCAGCTGAGACCAAAACTAACCTTCCTTACCAAAACAATCAAATGATCTCTTGGTTTCATCATCATAGGTTTTTATTGCCATTATCGACCTGTCATCATCACCACGCTCATCTTCGCCACCATTGCTACAACCATGACCACAGGAGTCCTCCTCATCGTCGTCATCATCAAAAAGTATGACGACTGATATGTCTTAAAAGAACAACTTAAAAACGAAACCATAAGAAGAACATGCCAAATGAGTAGAAACAAGAAGTCAACCAAGTCAAACTGTCACTGCCATGAAGATATGTGACCATCACTTGGTGTATCCAAGGACCTCCCTGGCATGCTCGATTTTTTCAGGAGTATGGAGGGGTTTTCTGATCTCAGTGATGTACTTCTCGTAGAACTCCTGCTCTGCCATTTTGGAGAGAAATTTCTAGAAACAATAATTTGTAATTGTCAGGGTTACAAATTATTTAAAATCTCTCGAATTTGGTAATAAGAGATGTTTTGAAACTGCTTGATTGAATGGTTAAACAATTTATGGAAGATTCTACAATTTAGACATGGAACTTTAAAATTCTAAAATTTTATTACTGCATGCAGGAAAGCCAGCTTGCACTTAAAAATTCGAACACAAAATGAAAGATTAGGAGGACCTGTAGTTCAGGATAAGAGTCATAGATCTTTTGCTCATAAAAATCCCCCAAGTACAGAAGCACTTCAAGCAGACCCAGATCAGCGAAAGTGAGAGAATCCCCGACCAAGTAACCAGTGCCGTTGCTCTTCAGAATCTTCAGGTTAATAAATTGTGATTGCAGTCAATTTTTCGAGTAATAAGTTGTAGAACATTACATGATTAATTATATTGAATAACTATTTACATGAGACATTGATGATGGTGATCTTTTTCATCATTCATTCATCCATCCATACTTCCTCACGCACGATTCAATGAACATCATTCGATGAAGAAAAAAGTGTAGACCAATATTTTGTTTTTTGAACATTTTAAGTTGAATTAATTTCAACAAAGTCAGCAACATGTCAACAATCAATCAGAAATGAATTCTTGAATTCCTTTACAATTCACACTTGCTCAATTTTAGTTTTCTAAAACCAACAATTAATCAACGTCTCAAATCAATTTCATTAAAACCTGTTCAAAGAGAGGCAGATATTTCTTCACAATTGCTTCAGTGTTCTCAACTGCCTTGTCGAACGGATACACAACTCCAACTTGCATGAGCGGTTTCAAGAAGTCCCTAGTCCCTTCGTAGTACGTATCCACCCTGAAGTACGAAGATCATCTACTAGAACTGTTTTCCACAAATATAAAATCGAATTATTAATGAATAAAAGTTAAGGCTAAGCAGAAACAACAAAGCGTTACAAAAACTGAAAAAATAATTTTGCAAGAACATGCTGCAAGAAAATTCAGAAGCATTCACACATTGTCATCTCATCTTCATCACTGCCATAGAGGTTGTTAGTCCTAGCGATGTGTCTCACAATTGCACTGGATTGAACCAGGTGTTTGCCATCCACAATCAGTACAGGAACTTGTCCAAATGAAAGTTCTAAATATTTGCAATTTTATCCTTATTTGCAGTTCTTCAATAAGACATCAAAGCTTTAAAACATTCAAATCTCACTGGGCTTCAAAGCCAAATATTCCTCTCTCGACTTCAGATGACTCTCTTTGAACTGAAATTAACAATTTTACCATCAAAACAACTTATGAAGCTCGTAGTGTACTTTTAAAAACTCGAGCTATTACTTCGACGTCGCATGCTGCTAGAACCAGTCTTATTATCTCGCCGAATCCTCTTCCATTAAAATAGATCAACTCCGGTACTGACATCTTTGCTCCCGGCGTGCGTTAAGGGCGTCGAGTTCAAACCAAAACGGGCCGGTTCTCTTTATATTTAAGCTCATTTTCGCAATGCAGACAGAAGCTTCTATTAAAAAAAAATCTGTAACCTAATTTATCGATTTCTTTGGAACAGCAAAAGCAATTTTTTGAGACACATCAATTAATTAATTACAGCCTTTAAAAAAAGCTGTGAGTGACTTAATTTGACTAAAATTTGATTTGAGTTAAAAACATGCCAAAATGTTTTGTTTTTTTTAATAAAAAAGATGTTTTCGAGAACAACGCAGATGTTTGAGTGTTGTTGATAGCAAAAACATCTGCTTCAACTTAATCGATTTAACCATCAAAGCAATTGATTAATACACTTATTTGATTTGTAAAACGGATATGGTCTTTATATGGACCCGAAGGATCAAACTCATTAAGCTTTACTTCAAAACGAGAGCTTCAAATCATGCTGCTGGGAAATAAAAATTTGTTTCCACGATTAGGTTTGGACAAAGATGGCCGTTAAATAACAAGCGATGAAACATTTTTGCTAGCATTAACAAAAAATACTTTAGCTTTTTAAAAAATATTTAGCACGACAGACGTTTAAGTTCGAACTCATTTGCTCAGCAATCTGTTATCGAGTCGGGATTTAGGGGGAGCATTTTGCAACATTTGTGAATGCTGTACTGAGCAAGCACCATAAAATGCTTTTTAATGATCAAACTGCACTTAATGCCCCCTACTAAGAAAGACATTAGACGTTTGCACTGAGAGAATGTCAAGAATTCTATTCAACAGCTGGGCCCCAAATGATATTGCTTTAGTATGAATTTATGATTTTGCCAGATACTTTCACCTTTCATAAACGCAGATTATGATTCGATTTGCGAATAATTATAATAATAATAATTACTATTCATTTAAAAGTATAAGTGTAATAATTAATAATATAACAAGTTCAGCTTATAAGGTCCAGCGCTTTATAATTAAACTCATTACGATCACAATAACGCATATTATCTTGCAATGAGAGGAAATCTACACAGGTTTTATTCGCGTGGGAAAAGGTGCTCCAGCGTTTAAAATGAATTTTCGACACTATCTTAAGATATTAAACCATGAAATTTTTGTCAACTTTAAACAAACAAAAAAATAAAAATAAAAATATACGAAAAGGGACAAAAAAATCAGACTTGATTGTTAAAAAAAAATAATTCGGCAAAGATAAAGCCATTTGGAATTGACAGGCATCAACGAGGCTTAAGAATTGGCACTCATTAATTTCATTCATTTAATGTCCCAGTACATCCATACATAGATTGATGACTTCCATTGTAAGAGGAGGTGTCCTGACCTTCTTCAAATACTTTTCGTAGAACTTTTCGTGAATCATTTTAGATAAAAACGCCTGCGCACAAATATGTAATCAATCATTAAATTAGCAGTCGAGTATTACAATGTAAATGAAAGGAACATGCAATAATTAATATTTAAACATATGAAAATTAAAAAAAAATAATTTGAAACCTGTAAGCTGCAGTATCTTACAAACTTATAACTTTCATTAAACAGCGCAAAACTTTACCAGGACATCAGGGAAAGCATCGAATACAGCAGACTCGTAGTAATCCTTCACGTACAAAAGAACCTCAAGCAGACCCAAATCTGCAAAAGTCAGTGATTCTCCAACCAAGTAACCGTTGCTTCCATTATTAAGGAGGATCTTGAAAATAAACGAAAATAAATATTTAAATATAAAAAACATTTACCTTTGAGAAAAACAAGTGATTAAATGAAGTTTATAAACGGATTGTTAAGTTGGCAACATTTTACTCTGTCAAAGAGAGGCAGGTATTTGTCGACGTCTGGCTTGGTGTTCTCAACGACCTTGTCCAGTGGATAAGCTGTGCCAAGAGAGGAGAATGATTTCAGAAAATCACGAGTCCCTTCGTAGTATGAGTCAATTCTGGATATCAATAAATATTGTTACCAGTAGCTTTACAAATTGACTCCGCAAGCCATATCTAAATGAAAATATCTTGAGTCCCTAGATATGCCATGCTATTTTTATTGTTATATCTTTACCTAAATCTTTCCTCCTCATTTCTGCCATTAAGCTCATAGAGTCTGGCAAAGTGTCTCACGATAGCATCAGACTGAACCAAGAGTTTCCCATCAATTTTCACTGCTGGGACTTGTCCGAACGGCAGGTCTGAGAAATTATTGCATTTCAGTAATTTGCGATAATAAAATAATTTGAAATATGTCATTCTCAACCTGGCTTCAAGTTGAGAAATTGTTGTCGTGACGTGAGATGGACTTCTTTAAACTATTACGAAATAACTACATTTAAAACAATCAGCTTGTTAATGTAGTCATAAAGCGACAAAGTTTATCACGGAACAGCTTTCAATACTTTCTAATGTCAAAATAAATGCATGTTTCACCTCGATATCACAGGCTGTTAACATCAATCTCACAATTTCTCCATACCATCTGCCGTTGAAATAAATTAGCTCAGGAGTCGACATCTTCCTTTGCTTAACTGACTTTTGGACTCCGAAATTTAAACAAAGTACATTCACAGTGCAAAATGTATTCATTAAACCTTGACGTGTGAGTGGAGTGAGGTAATCAGGCTTTCTTTCTTTTTAAACTTGTTGATTCTATTTTTAAACTTAGTTCTCTTTGTATTAGGTTTTATTATTATTTTTTTAAGGTAATTGAAACATTCATGAAGCTGTTTCAATAAACAATATCTAAGTACGCAAACTGTTTCTTCCACATAACAAGTTAAACGCTGCACCCATCTGGAATTTTGACTGGCACATGCAATGCGTGCAAAATTAAAATGCATTAAATGTGTTTTCAAGCTTTCAAATTTAGTTTTCCTGCAATTGATTTTACGAATTGAATACCATAAATTATAAGTTCACCTCTAGCAATAGCAATGTGATTTACATGATAATGTTGCGTGCCCCTCATTAATTCCAATTTTAAATGACAATTTGCACCAATCACAGAAGGCCCTTAATATTGTCTTAAAGTATTAACTTAATTTGGTGTCAAGAAAGATGTAATTAAACCATCAGCTGAATTTTAATATAAAAATACACGATAAAAGGTAAAATTGAATAAACATACTAGTCTAAGTTTGTCTATTCTATTTACGTTCATTTCAATTCTATTGCGTTTAGATAGGTAGTTAAAATTTGGACAAAATCAATAGCAAACTCATTTTTAGTAATTAAGCACGTTCCTGACGTGAGCGATTAGTTCAGGAGTGTGAATTGCAGCCCTGTGTTCTTTCAAGTATTTTTTGTAAAACTTTTGCTGGGACATTTTGAACAGAAATTTCTGAAACAGATACATGGTTATTAGGACTACCATTGTATTTTGTTTGGAATCAATGGAATTAATTGTTTATTGATAGATTTCTGAATTATTTAATAATTACCTAGTTAAATTAATAATAATTTGGATTAGTTTTTAAAATTGTAATTTGGAAATCTGTTGCTTGATAACCATAAATTTTCTATTTTTAATAATAAAACGTTGATAATGAACTTTAAAGCAACCGAATTTTTAAAAGCAAAGATTAAATTAATTGCAAAATCACCAGGACATTAGGGAAAGCCCCGAATACAGCAGACTCGTAGTAATCCTTCACGTACAAAAGAACCTCAAGCAGACCCAAATCTGCAAAAGTCAGTGATTCTCCAACCAAGTAACCGTTGCTTCCATTTTTGAGGAGGATCTGCGAGTCATTAGAATACAAGAATACAATAACATACAACATGGATACAATGTTGACTGTAATGAAAACAATAGTTTACTTAAAATACTTATGAATAATCATGCGTAATAAAATTAATTTCAATACATTTGAAGGTGACCTGCTCAAAAAGTGGCAAATACTGGTTCACATTGAACTCTGTGTTTTCGACGACCTTGTCGAATGGATAAGCCACGCCGACGGGCGTAAATGGCTTCAAGAAGTCTCGCGTGCCTTCGTAACAAGTGTCGACTCTGATTTAAACGAGTAACATACATTCCAAACAAATCAATTTTAGTGAAATAAAATAAAATATTACTATTAGTTCCTCTTTCACTTTTATTTGAATCGAATAGTTAACGAAAATTAAAAAAAATTGGTTACCCAATTTTCTCATCTTCATCTTTACCATAAAGATCGTGTAGTCTGGCTAAATGCCTAACTATGGCGCCAGACTGAACCAAAAGCTTTCCTTCATATTTGAGGAGTGGTATTTGTCCGAAAGGGAGTTCTGAGCAACAACAACAAAATTTCGTTGGCATAATTAACGTAGGTAATAAAGCAATAAGTAATCATCAATTGCTTATTCAAGGTGTAACTAACCTGGCTTCAAAGACAAATATTCCTCTCTTGATCGCAGTTCAACCTCGGTGAACTAAAAATAAACTTATTATTTTTATCAATATTATTAATTATCTATTTTTTATTATTATTCTTATGATATTTTTTTCGAACTCTCAGCCATTATTATTATTATTATTATTAAATAATAACTTTGTGAGAATTACCTGAATGTCGCAGGCTGTCAAAATCAATCGAACGATCTCAGCGTATCCCCTGCCATTGAAATACACCAGTTCAGGAGCAGACATTTCATAAGAATGTCAGTGCGACTTTAGACTAATAACATTCATAAGATGTCACCTTTGCCCGCTTTCTGGCCTCACCTCAAGACCCAGTTAGTTCGGATCATCCGTTTAGTAGCTGTGCTTTCTATTTCCAACTATTTTAACTCTTTTGCATAATTTATTAAAGAAATGTTTAAATATTGGATTTTAAGGATGATAGCAACGTTTTGCTTATGTTTTTAGCGTGACTATCGTAGCTGATGTGACCAATTTTAAGCTGTGTGCAACATTTCAAGCGCATGTTGCTGGCCAGAATGAATTGAAAATGATTGAAACTTCTCGCATTCTGCTCTCAAAAGACGAAGGTCAGGCGAATACAACATGGCCTAATCAGGGTGAATGCTGACCTAATATTGTTGTCAAAACAATATTATAATAAATATTTTTTTAAATAATATTTTTGATAATAAAATTTATTTAAAAAAATAATACTTTTTCCAAGGTTGAAATTTTTTAAATAATATTTTTGATAATAAAATTTAATTAAAAAAAAAAAATAAACACGGTTTGAGAAAATGTTAGACTGCGCCCACTTCAAGGGCTTCATGTATGTAGGTATGGAAATACATTTGTAAAAGTCATTTCGTTAAGCATTTGGTCGCCGGTTAATTAATTTCATTAAAGATTATATGGAAAATAATCATCATAATAATTTGCGATCATAAAATAATTTCCTGAAGTTATCGACGGATCGATGAGAAATTGCCTTCGATTCGCTCGTGTCGTTAGGAATGAAATTCTTGAACACGCTACAACCTGATTTCATATCGATTTGAAAATGACAACATTAATTGCAGAGGTGTCAGACAAGTCTGAAAGTGACTCCGATTAGATTGACGTCAGGAGGGAGATTACAGATCACTGTCGACGAAACTTCGACTGATTTTCTCTTGAATTTTAAAATAATTTGAAAATTGTGTTCAGAATAAATACGTTAATCTGTAAATGAATTGTTATATTCTGATAATCTATTCTTAAAAGAAAATTATGATCCAAGCATTTTATTGTAAGTAAATTAACTAACTAATAAAGCATTAAAAATTCGGACTTTATTTCTGGAGCCCCACACAAAGAAGCGCCCGTGTTTCATCGTTGGCACTGTTGATGATTGCATGAGTTCATGGAAGAAGGAGGAAGCTTAATGGAAGCTTGGAAACGATTATTCTTTGGAATGGAATTAATTAATTGATGGATTCTCGGCAATAATTATCGACTCGATTAAATGCCTTGCACCTGCGGACTGATGTTAAAATGATGTTCACTTTTGTTCAAGCTTCCTCCTTGTCCATGTTTTATATTTTGAAATCTGATCTTGAAATGCGACGATATATCTTCAATTTCTAGACTTTTCAATTCTAAACATTAAGCTTTACTAACGCGATTGGCCGGAATATATAATAATAAGTAGATCATGACTACATCCCCGTAAAAATCTTATCGAATTTGAATTTGAAAAGTGAAACTTAAATTATATTTAAAAAAAAATCTATTTTGCACCTGGACCAGGCAGCACAGCTATGCATTTTTCAATATTCCGCCTCTTTGCCATCGTCATCTTGAAAATATTCATTCCCACCTTCTTCGTGACCAGTCAACTCGAGCGATTAAACCAGACCGGAATTGGGGCAACTTTTCCACTGGATATCTACCAGAGTTGGATGTCCTACTACGGATCCAGTCGCTTTGGTTACGTGGACATCAGACAGAAGTATAATGCCAGAGGAAGCGAGGCTGGTCTGACGGCCATGGTTCAAACTCTGAGCTACGGAACTCCAAATCAAAGTCCCTTTCTTGTGGAAAGCCTTTTGCCTGACTTTGGTACTTCTGAGTTACCATACACCGACAAAGAAGCCTTGAACTACACTGACCTCGTTACTTTTCCAGTGCTTGCTGGGTAGGTAAACGGTGCGGTTTTTTGGAGATCACTTTATCCATGCCATATCTTGTGCTCGTAGGGAAATGTTTAATCTACAGCACATTCTTAATAATGAATACACAATATGTTATTATTAATCATGGTGAGCATTAAATTGAGTGCAAAATTAATTGAACACAAAGATTGTGTCAAAATAATGAAGAAATAAGGTTCCAAACAAGAATAAATACAACGCGATTGCATTGCTCTCATTTTTGATTCCCTTAAAGGAATTTAGTACTGGCCTACAACGTACCGGAGGTGGAAAACCTGGTCCTGACTCTCGACCACGTGGTTGGAATCTACAACGGCACTTTCAAGTTCTGGAATGAATCCACGTTCGCTGATTTGAACGACAAGGAGACCTTCCCAAATGCTTCCATCAAACCAGTAGCTAGATATTTCACTTCAGGATCGACCTACATCTTCACGAAAGCACTAGCTACCTTCAGCAGTGCTTTTAAGAAAACTTATGGTTCTTTCGCCAATCGTTCTGGTTGGCTGACGACAACTAACTTTGAGTTTGGCCAGAAGTCGGCAGGAATGGTGGACACCATATTCAATCTGCCATATAGCATTGGATACGTGCCTGTGTGGTTAGCTGAATCGTCTCATATGAGGTAGGAAAGTTATTTATTCAAATATCAGGTTTTTGATTTTTCGTAATTAAACTAAATGCCAAATAAATAATTTGTCATTCAATGTACAAGATCGCTTAGCTGAGCAAAGGCCATGTGTTAGATTTTGATTTGAACGTATCACTTCAAGGTTATAATTTTTCAGAGCTGAGAATGTGAAACAAATCAATTTGTAAACTGGCCTAACAAAGTTTTAAAAAATTAACCTTAATTGTTGTCAAAACAAGACAGGATTAACTAATAACTATAATATTATTTAGTTAATTATTTAAAATTAATCTTAAATTTAATAGACTATTTAAAATGTTAAATTAGTTAAATAATGCTCTCACAAGCTATGCGAGTCTCGTCAATCGAAACGGGGAGATTGTTTGCCCAAAGTCGATTAAACATATTTTGAATTCTGTACAAGAAAACAAACTGAAACTTCTGTCTTCGAAATATTTCACCTCCGACTTGGTCGAAAGTTCTCAATCGAATTACCCCATAACTGGATATTCGTACATGGTTGTCAAACTAACTTCAGTAGTCTCCTGCTTAGATGCCGTGGAGCTCATGAGGTAAATTAGTCAATTTCTCGAGCAAATAAGTAAATTGTGAAGCATAAATAATTTATAAATTGAGATAAAATTTTTAAAAATTATTATTAAATACGCGATAAACCGTTTAAACAAAATTTGCTCAGGTTTATAAAGTGGATATCGGTCAGTACTGAAGCTAATTCTTTGGCAAATTCCTTCTATATGGTCAGCGTCAGTTCTGGCCTGGTCGAGGAAATCGACTTTCGTGTCCTCAAACGAATGACCTGTGGCAAAAAACTTGTCCAAGACCTCCTGGAGCAACAGATGAGCGAAGAAGAAGAAAAGAAAAAGACATGGAAAACTCCACTGGGAATTTCCATTCCAATCTGTCTGCTCATAATCGCTGGAATTGGTTTCGGCGTATGGAGGCAAAGGAAGAAGTACTTGGAAATGATTGACAAAAACGAGTGGAACATAAACGCCTTTGAAATTGAGTTTAACATCGAGAAACACATCGGAGCCAAATTTCGCCCCAGCCAGGTCAACGCGAGTCTGGATGGTTTCAGGCCGGCTGCTCCACAACAGAACGCTTCGAAATTCAAGTGCGCCCAGAAAATGTTCTCTTCCAACGGAAGTTTAATCGGGAAATACAATGAGATCAAAATGTGCTTCACGCCCTTGTGGCTTGAGGGCTATTTCGATACGAACATCAAAGTCAGATTGGTCCTTACTAGGATGAGAAGCTCCATCGACCACACGAACCTGCTCAGATTCTACGGCCTGACCTGGATGAATGACAGGATGTATTTGGCCGAGGAACACGGAGAAAAAGGACTCCTGATCGATGTGCTGAGACATTCCAAGTTTCAACTCAGTAACGACTTCAGGTTTGGAAACGTCTTGATAATTTGCGCATACTACTAAATGAAAAGTCAGCCACAAATAATTTAGTTGTCCGATTAATTCATTATTTATCAATTAATATTATTTAAGCATTTCAAAATGACTTTCTTTGTAAATTACCAGATATGCCATAACCAGGGACATAGCCTCTGGCATGTCCTACCTTCATCGTAAGGATGTGGTACATGGTTTTCTGACGACAGATTCATGCGTGGTTGATTCGAGATGGACTGTCAAAGTGAGATATTGGGGTTACAACCTCCTCAATCAGACCAACAAACTGGCTGGAAGAGGCAAAACGAACCTCAACATCTACGACATCAGGAGGCAGCAACTCAATGATGTTGATCAGAAACAGTTTGAGTTCTGGACGCCACCTGAAGCCGAGATGGCCAGAGGAAAGGACTTCCATCCGACCAAAGCATGCGATTCATTCTGTTTTGGTCTTGTCATGTTTAAGATATTCACCACCATTTCTTTGAGGACTGTTATGCGTCAACCCAAAGCAAGCCCAAACGGACTTCCTCCAATTAATGATGGGAATCAAGATAGCTTTGATGGCAAAACTCAAATACTCGTGCCCCGTTTGACGAAGGCAGAAGGGGTGCAAAGTCTTCCCAACAAAGTGAGGGTGATAATTGGACAGGCTTGTATCGAAGATCCCAACCAAAGGCCATCTTTTGAGAAACTGTCTGTGATGCTGATGGCAGCTCACAATTCCAAGTACATGAGCACTCTGGACAATATTATCGAATCATTAGAGTTCTACGGAAGCGAAATTGAAACAAAAATGGAGGATCTTGGTAAAAGATTGAGAAAAACCCTTGATGAAAAGGACAACATTATATCGCAAAGGATTCCAAATTGGGCAATGGGCCAGGTAAATTGCTCAGTCATTAACCTTGATATTTAAAATATGATTAATATTTATTTGTTAACTATTTTGTACCATCCTGCATTTTCTACTAAAGATAAGAATGGGAAAAGAGGTAGACTGCAAAATATGCAAAAATTTGGCAGTAATTGCTGTAGAGATCGATCTATTCCATATCGAATCTACTATCAGACCGTCTCCAGAGACTGAAGTCAACAATGGCGCTCAACAAAAGTTTCAAGAGAGGAAAATCATTTCCTGCCTTGACAGCTTCAATTCAGCAATAGAGGAATTGGTTGATGAGAATTCGTGGCTCTTCAAGGTCGAACAAACTTCCAACGGCGTTCTGTTCGTAGCTGGATTTAATGGGTTTTCATTTGCTCAAAACATCGGCAAGCTTATCGAACTCCTGTGGACCTGGCTGACTCCAATGAAGAAGAATTGTCTGGAGGAGATTTCTGGTCACGACTACTCAAATCAGGTTCGGTAGATTGGTACAGGTTAATTGGAGTGGAATTCGATTTATACGCTGGAGCATCATCAGATTTTAACTAATAATAAATATTCAGGTTTTACTTGAGGTGTAATATTGTGTTTAATTTATGTAATTGTGTTATGATTGAGAAAATTTTCAAATTTATAGTTATTTATTTATGACTCTAGGATCACATTCCAATTCCCCTTTTCATTGCCACTCTTCACGGTGGATCGGCTTTGTTCGGTCTCAGCAAGCCATCAGGGAATCAAGCTAATATGAAGTTCTTCTCTTATGGGGAAGTCATCAAAACGGCTCAGAGACTGAACGCGTCTAGACGTCAAACAGCAGGGACCGGTTGTGATCGAATTCTCAGCACCGATGTCATCGTTAAAAATCTTCCAATGTCTCTTAAAAACTTCAAAATCACGCCGGCAAAAATCTACTGTGAAGTATGTTGTCTCCGAATCAATATTTGTAATCGAATAATTTCAATTGGTTGATTGATTAAATGAACTTTTGCGATAAACTAAGGTATTCAGAAGGTTTATTATAATTCAACGATTTACAATTTTTTAAATTCTAGTTTATTTTAAGATTTCTGCTGAAATGCCATTGTACTGGATAGAAAAAGAGAGTGAAATAAAACACGCCAAGATTCCTGATGTCGTCTGCTGAGCGGTGGACTCCGCGTGGCATGTCGGTAGCGGTTTGCCATGGCTTTTTTTGCTCATTCCGAAACGTATCGATTAATTGAAACAACCCTCATCATGTCGAGGGCTCAATATTCCCCCGGAAAAGAATGGATTTTAAACGAATTTGAAAGGTTTGACAGATAGTCGAGGTCGATTCGCTGACGCTAGATTTACATTTACTGTTGGAACGTCATTAAAAATAAAATTAAGTTAAAATTGTTTTCGTCGTAACTTGAGTTCACGGAATACCAAATACAATTTAAAAAGTTCAGCATCCAGAAGTTTATTTGTAGAGGCTCAACAATAAAGCAGACGCCAAAGCGGGCTCCAACGAACACCAGTGCACTAGAGTAGAGATTTTCTGTCATGATATTATGCAACCAATAAGGAAGCAAATAACTCATCCAACCCTAGATTCCTAAGGACATAACAAGCAAGGAACAAATTTCTGAGCAAACAGGTAAAGTTTGGCATCAATGTGATAAAAGTTATTATCATGATCACTTCATTTTATAGTTACATCAGTCACTGTCGTCATAATCGAGGAGGTGGTGCTAATTTAGCATTTAAGCAGCAGGACAAACAAATTAAGCACACCATGAGTTGAATTATGAAACCATAAGCGAATAATGCGAGCGGCAGTGAAGGATTCGCGAGACTAAATGCGGAAGCTTTCCCTCTTTCCTTCGATGTGTCCGAGCCTCAGAAAGGTGTCCGTTCCAAAGCCTTCCATTGATTCCACCTCGATGTTTCCTCCAAGGCATCTCGCATAAGTTCGACACACTGGCAGGCCGAACTGCAATCTGAGTGATGGTTTTTAAGTCAAAATCAGTCTACAGATTCGAGTCATTGTCTTCATCATCTGCGAAATCATCCAAGTCAGAATTCTCACTCGTCTGCCAGATATCCACCCTCCTCTTCAGACAGAGAATGATGGTGCTGCTTGGAAAGATCAAACTCCCACAACTTATCCAGCTTGGTGTGGTGAAGTCCTTTTCCTCGATCACTCACTCTGCAATCCAAGGGGGACGTGACGATAACAATAAATACGTACAAATCTTTTTCCTAGATCACTCATACCACTAAAAACCATTAATATATTATCAGCACTAAAAGAAATTTAAAAAAATCAGGAAGCTGAATTTATCAAATACATTTCCCTCCTTGAGCCAAATTCACATGCCAATAACATTTTCAATGCAAGATGAACATACTTGATAATAAAGTCCAGTTCATTATTGGAGATGGTAATTTGTACAGGAGGCATGGGCAAGTTAGAAGTGCTTTTATGGTTTTCGACTGTTGCCCTGCAAAATATAAAGTACCACCACTGACTGGAAATGTTCGTAGACTTAAGGCAAACTTCGATCACCGACAAGGCTGCTCTGTACAGCAGTTCCTGAACGATGTTTCCGAAAGGTTGCGGAATGAAGGCAAACTTTGCGTCGAGGTGTCCAGAAATGGAGAAGTAGGGACAAGTGCCGCACTGCTCTTCGCAAGCGGTTCTGTGCAAGAAACAAAATTTCGTTCGCTGGTTTGATCGAAAAGGCGGTGGCATTTGCGCCGTTATATTTTTTTACTACCATCATTACCAGCATCACCATCATCCTCACCACCACCATCGCAAATCACCATAACATAATCATCACTACCAACACCACCATCATCATAATCACCTCACACTTTCAATCTTCTTCTCGATGATGAGCTTTGGACTGAAGTTGATGGCTATGATGCCAATGATTCCGGGCTAAAAATAGGACCGAATATAAATGAGTTTACGTGCATGATAATGAGAGGTTTAGAACGACCGAATAAGTAGTCGTCAAGTTGTTTATGTTCCAATTCATAGTGAATTTTTTTAATGATAAGTTTGCATGGCATCGGAGGTGCTTTGTATTAAATTCTTTCATTTTCCATGACTCTTTTCACGAAATAAACGACAAAAGAATCTAGCATGGACACCATGTAGAACATCATCATAGGTTGAAACAAGAGATCAATTAGAATGGTTTCGAACGCAACCGTCAAGCATTAAAAAGAAAAATAAACACTATTTACATTCTCCTTCTGCAGAGCGATGTGGTGCTTGCAGAGCAGCTCTGTGGCGATCCTCGAGTTTAAGACCTTGTCCAGGAACTTCCTAATGGCCTCGTCACCCTGCAATTCAATTGCCATCACCTCGTCTTACGTCCTTATGGAGAAACTCTGACTAGGTTTATCACACAACATTAAGTAGTTTTTACAAGCATTCCAGTACATTCCATGTTTTACATTCAAATGTTACAAACAACTCAAAAAATAGAGTGCTGCATTAATTCATCGCTAAAGGACTTACCAGCAGTTTAAGCTATCTTAGAGGTTTATGCAACTCTGTATTCATTAATCAGCCAATCATAAGCCCGACTTGCATTGTTACTCGTTAGAATAATGTCATGACATGATAATAAATAAAAGTCACATGGATCAGTTCTATGGGTGTCCTTGTGCTTTAAACTATTTGTATGTGACACACTCACCTTTAAGTGTCTAATTTCCTTTAATCCCTTGCACAGCAAGGCAATGTCATTCTTGTGTTCGTCCAAAAACTGTCTGAGGATGCCACAGTACTTCAGCTCGGACGACAGGTCTGTTATCTGTTGAGGTCAGATAACAATCTCGACAACACTTCAAAGACTTCTTTCTTATTCCAAAGCAAAATTGGTTTAGTCGACTAAAGATGTGAAATTGACAGTTATTAATGTTGAGAAAACGTCTTTAAAATAGTTTTATTGAACTATAAAATTTACAAATAACAACTAAATTACAGAGAGTTCAACTCACTTTACATTTAAATAACATTGTAATGTAAATTATTACTATTCATTTATCTTAGCATTATGAAAACCTAACTAAAATCTAAGGACATCTAAACAAATATCAACCTTAGAGACTTCATTTAGTCTGTGGAAGCTCTTTAGGTAGAGTTTGTGCTGGTCGTGAATGAAAGCATAAAAACGTATTAACACAAATTCAAGTGATTAAAAACATTTCAGAAGCTTTACTAGGCATTTATTTCAAGAGTGGAAACTTTTTGAAAAAAATGGACTCAAGGAAATTTGTAAAATTAATGTTTCATCATCTCTTTTAAGGATTAATAAATCCTCTTTGGTAAGAGATAAATTATAAACAAACCAATTAAAAGTCAACAAAACACACCACTTCGAGGATCATTGGGTGAACACCAGCCATGAAGGGAAGTTGTCTGAACCTTGAAATCTGATGTGCTAACCGAATTGGAAGTTCCCTCTGTAGATACTGAGCACTCCTCTGAAAGCAGTCTCAAATTTTAAAGCAAACGTTTTGGCACATGGGGCTAATTACTGACTTAGATAATTAAAAACAAAATTAATTGTCATAAAAATTGTGAATTCTACCTCGCAATGTAACTCACAATCAAATGATTCTTGTTCGTACTTCGCCCGGTATACAGCATCGTTAGAGGCATTAACCTGACAGGCGACTAAAGAAATATAACAGCTCTAATGAAATCATTCTCGACAATCCATCAAAAGGTTCCAAGTACCATTTTTGTGGCGAGGTCGATCGCACTCTGATAGTAAAACGAAGTTACGTATTTCATTCTGTCAACTTGGTCGGATGGTGGAGTTCTTGCGGAAAATAACCTCTGACATGATGTCAAACAACCTCTCCTTAAAGAGGTACGAACAGCGCGCGCGCGATACATCGTCTGTCATTGACACGTTGTTTACCTTCATCCCGAACTGTTTTGTCGTTTTATTAAGTCCGGTTTTAAACCTCTGGGTCAGTCCGAATTCCAGTTAAAGCGCTTGCATAAAAAATAAGTACAATAATCACATTCACAGGCTGCAAGTTTCCATTGGCTAATAATATCGTCAGCTGAGGTGCATTTCTTCAAATGAGTGGCTTTGTTTGAATATGTTTTTACTTACCTATTTAAAAAAAAAAGTAACTCTGCATTAATCACAGCCATATAAATGCACCCAGCACTTTGGTCAAGTTTTGCAAAGTGATCTATAACTTGCCTCCCAATTAAAGAATCGATTCTTGCCCCGTTTGGTTAGCACACGAAAGTGCAACTCCAACTGACTGCTTTCTCCGAAATTCCATTAAACGATTCCATCGACAGTCAAGACCAGAGACCGAAACTACGCCAAATTGGGAATAGTATAAATCCACCAACTTTCCAACTGATTGAAAAATCAGTTGCCAAAATTTTAGCAAAACCCATAAAGAAACCGACCAAATAAACCAACTTTTCCGAAGAAAATCCGCTAGATGTATTATTCTCAATCAAGTAAAGCTTAGTGACTAAATTTTCAAAGTTTCAATAAATCATTATTTCGTTTTCCGTTTCAGCCATTTATGTCAAATATCATGAAATAGGATTGCCAAACATCCACATTATCATCACAGATCATTGACCAGATTTCAAAATTTTCAGTGAGAAATCAATGGCATCATATCCCTGGGTGGTTCGACTGAGTGAGATGACGTCAATGTCTTTCCCAACAAATTGGAGGATGTTGTTCTCATTGATGCCACCACTTGCTTCTATTGTCAGGGATGGATATTGTTTCTTAATGCTTGAGGCAGTCTCGTGCAGCAGCTTTTAAAACATAACATAACATGATGTAACATATAATGGCAACATTAATATTAAATGTGACTATTGAAAAATTGCTTGTGATAATGATATTAGTTATTAATAAAGTCCCCACATTAACAGAATGCACACAACCACTAAACAATCAAACATGTAAAATAATATGCTCATTACAAAATTAGCATTTTGCCCAATTATTAAAACTAATTATTTAATAAATATCTGACAATTATATGAGAATAAAATAACGATGAAGCCTTCTAGGACATTAAATATCTAATAGAGTGAAATTTCTTCAAAAGCTTATTGAAAATGAATCAAGAACTTGTTAGTATCATTTCCAAGAAAGTTCTAACCTGAGGACTAAAGTTATCAAGCATGACGATGTCACAGCCCGCCTCAGCTGCTTCAAGGCCCTCTTCGAGTGACCTGCACTCAACTTCAATTTTCAGACTAAACCCTCCAACAGACCTGGCATCTTTTACCACCTGGATGATTTGTAAGAGCAATATCTCATTATTCTGACAAAATTATTCATATCATGTTTTTATGGTTAGCAGTCATTAATGGTCATTGATTAATATGTTTGTTTAATTAAAGAACAGGTTTTTTTGATGATCTTCAGCTCAAGTTATTCTCTAAAATGAAGCCATTTGATATAATCAAAAATTTAACAATCCTATCATATCTCCATACTTTATAAATAAACTAGAATCTGGTATTCATATAAATCAGAGACACAAACATCTTTAACTTATATTATTCTACAAATCAAAATTATAACTAAGTTGTCCAACTACCTGTGTAATGCTTCCAGCAGACCAAATGTGATTGTCCTTGAGCATGATCATGGAGGAAAGGTCATATCGATGAGTCGCAAGCCCTCCCACCAGAAGGGCATATTTCTCAACAATCCTGAACCCTGGAGTGGTCTTTCTTGTTCCAGCAATTTCTCCATGCCATGGAGCTCCAGTTTCTTGGATCACGTGATTTGAAACCAATTTGTTTAGTGTTCTTCCATAGGTTGCAATCCCACTCGCACGAGTTACACAATTCAACGCTACTCTTTCTCCCAGTAAAATATTCCTCACTCTACCTGTGACTGTTGCCACCTTTGTATATGCCTGCAGATCATCTCCTTCTTGGGCCTAAGACATCAATGACGTTAAGATATAGATGTTAGATTACCCAATCATCACAAATTGATAATAATTTTAGTGATACTTACATGCCATTCTATGATGCAATCTAACGTTTTGAATACTTCTTCGAAGAACGGAAGGCCGGCAAGCACGCCTTCACCTTTACACAACAAGAACGCCTTCTCGACCTTCTCTCCGACCACGAATCCACCATAATCAAAGCTCGGCGTGTCCTCCTTCAGCCACTCATTTACAGTTTCTCTCAAACGAATAGGATGCAACAAATGACTTAGGCTTAGACTCTGCCTCCGAGAACTCATTCTTAGTCTTGAGCACAATGTCAGGGCCCAGCAAATTACTATAACAAAGCTCGAGGTACATAGCGAGAGACGTCGCACCAACAAATTCGAACAATTGAATTAGTTGAAGAGCCATTTAAATGTGGATTTGCATTATTACTGCAGCCCATAAAATGTTCCATTTGACTTTTAAGGAATGAATCATAATTCGAGTCTTAACACTTTATATTAAGTAGTTATTTCGGCTTAGTAGAGCGAAAGCCCGACGACCAATTAGCAGGAATGTCGCGAGAGTGCGACCTCCGTTCTTTGGAACGCGGGGACCACCAATTCGTTGGAGTCTCCTTCGGCTCCATTCTGAAACACCACTAACATAATTCGACTTCGGCATATCGCATTCCCAACTGTATAAAAACATAACCAGAAGAAATATAAGTTAAACACAGGAACCCATTCCCAACGCAAGACTCGTAAACAAAATGTTCTCTACCTAAAAATTGATAAAATTTGTGGAGCACTACTGACTTTAATGCTTAAAAATATTTTGGATATATATCCAAGGAAAGTTCAACAATGGTAAAACTGAACAAAACAATTCTCAAACAATCAAAGGGCACTTAAAGCTGACAAATGAGTGGTGCTTTCATTCTCCAAATTGCTTAGAAGCTTTGCTTTCCCCTCAGCAGTCCTCATAACAAACAAAATTGTCTCTAACGCTGAACAAAGTGACTCAAGAACAAATGATTCTAAGAAGTTGAACTTTATCGAGGCTTTTAAACATTGAGCACCTCCTTGACACAAGCCACATATTCATCTGAATTCTTGGGCTTTCTTATCTCTTTTGAGTATTTATCAAAAAATGGAAGTTGACATACAGTCTTCAGAAACATCTGAAATAAAGAAATAGATTTGTTGCACATTGTATTTTGTTAGTTAGTTAGAATAACATGACTAGGAATTAAATATTAACATTAAACATAAATACTTCTTGGATGAAGAACCAAGTTTACAAGTTTACTCAGAAACAAGCAAAATGGCTTTACATTACCTCAATCTCAGGAAAGTCTTCAAAAACCTCAGGTTCATAGTAATCCTTTATGGTCAGAAGAACTTCAAGCAATCCAACGTCAGCAAAAGTAAGAGAATCTCCAACAAGGTAGCCGTTGCTACCATTATTTTTGAGTATCTGCAATGATCGTGATGTAAGAGATGCTGAGAAGTCTCTAAGTACAGCCACTTTTGCATTTTTAGTAAAAAAAAACCCTTAGTTTTACAAAATAAAGAAATAAACCTCAGTAAACTAAGAAAGATGAGTCTACATTTAAATCAACCATTCTTGTAATGACTGCATTAACAATATAAGGAAAATTCAAATTGATTAGAGTCAACCTGTTCAAACAATGGTAAATATTTTGTCACAGCATCCACTACTTTTTCCTTGACTTTGTCGAGTGGAAATAAAAAGCCTGCAGACAGGAATACTGTATTAAAGTCTCTGGTTCCCTCATAGACAGCATCCACTCTGCAGTTATATAAAAACAATTGCTTATAACTTCAAACATGGATTGTTTATTGTAAACCTACCAAACAAATTACTATCTACTATGGGCTATCAATTAATTAATTTGCATCTAATCCCCAAATATCTTTTACTTGGTTCTCTCATCTTCATTTTTACCATAGAGGCTGTGAGCTCTTGCAAGATGCCTCACAATGGCATTTGTCTGGACCAAATTCTTGCCATCAATTTTAAGAAGAGGCACTTGTCCAAATGTCAGTCCTGAAAAAATGAAAAGAAAAATATCAGTCATTTTTGGCCAAAAAACATTTTGAAATTAACTGAACAAATGAATGTTCAGAAATGAACCCCTTACCTTGCTTTAAAGCAAGAAATTGATCTCTTGTCTTGAGGGGAACCTCTTTGAACTATTAATTATGATTTAATTTAAGAACTTAATAAAAGTTTAAAATGCACATAATTTTACGAGCACAACTATCAAAATATGCAATGAAAGTACCTCTAATGAACAGGCACTCAAAAGCAATCTGACGATCTCTCCGCGTCCCCTTCCCTCAAAATAAACTAATTCAGGAACAGCAGACATACTTTGAGATAAAATTTTAACCAAATTGTCGACAGTTGGCGAACAACCCTTATCAAAAAATGAAGGCCGAACTTTGAAACGAACTCCCTAGCCGTCAAACAGACGAGTTTTGCGTTTTCTAATTAAAACTACATTTAATTATTATTATTATTGTTATTATTATTGTATTATATAAATTTAGCAATGCCTCGAGGCATAATAATGAATTGGCTAATTGAACGAGAAATTGTCTACAATTGATGCGACTTATATCGCTATCAGTGATCATTTAAGGCCAACCAATATCAATCATAATTAAATTAAAAATAAAATAGTTAAAACTATTTCACTAATGATGCTTCCAAACTTTTTATCACTATCTTTTATCACAATCACTAATGATCTTTACGACGTTATCTTTACCCAGCGATGTTATTTCCATTGTTTCTGGAGGGATAGGCACTGCAAAACTTTGCTCAATCTTCTCAGAATTAGATGACAACTTTTTTGCTTGTCATTTAATGTCTTACAAAAGTCGAGGAGATACGGCTTTAACACTAGAATAATCAGGGGGAAACTGCAAATTATTTTCAAACATTTTTTTTCCAGTCTCCCACCAGCAGACTGAAGAAATCAGATCTATTTTAGCTTTTAGTCAATTTAAACTAATTTTGTGAAATGTTTTAATTAATAAGCCAACGTGATAATTGAACAACCATTTTAGAATAATATATAATTAATTTTCGATTATAAGGCTCGTTCAGCATTTCGTGTCGCCTGAATTGTGCCGGGTCGGCATTTTTGTTAGAATTTCATGTTAGGGCGTATTTTAAGACTCATTTATATGAAATTATCGTTTTAAGAATTATGATGAAGAAATTAGTTAGACAGCCACATTTTCTACGCCTCCTGAACAGATATTACCATTCTGACAATGTCGTCCGGATAGGGTCAGCGCCGGATTTTTCTTCTAAGGAATATAAGGTTTATAATTTTTAGTATTTAACATTTAAATACAAAAGTATTTCGAGTAACTACATTTTAACTCGCTTGTCGAACTTGCACTTAAAAGTTACAAGCCTTTACGTGTACACGTGTGATATGGGAGTTTTGCACATTCAAATTATATTTTTTGAAGGAAAATTATGATCACATGAAGAATCTCGTTGATGACTTAAAGAAGGAAGTGGACCAAATTGTTTTGGGTTGCATTTATAATTCACCGATTCTGGTCTTTCGAGCAGCTGATGTTATGCATTGCTTTTTCTAAGGCGGAGGAGAGAAAGCTCGGAAACTGCACCTCTCTAGAAATAAGCTGCTAGTCAGAGACAGGGTAGACAGGCTTCTAGATCCTGGGTTAGTCTCACTTGATATTCTCTGTTTTACTTGTGCTTCTCGTTGAAAGAGGATTTGCTAATTTTGTGAGATAATTTGATCCTGATCCTCAGTTACTTCTCTTCTTTTACCTACTTGAATTCTAAGGGGCATTTTTAATGGAAATGCAAACATAAAATAATTCTAAAAATTTAACTTTGAATATTTAAAATCTCTTAGGTCTCCTTTCCTTGAATTCTCTCAGTTTGCCGGTTATCAGATGTACGGAGAGGATGTTGTTCCAGCGGGTGGAATAATCACTGGGATTGGAAGAGTTTCAGGGTGTGCCTAACTATTGAGCGCATGTTGCATTGTTCTTGTTTTATTAAGAAAATGTTCATAGCATATAATGACATATAGATATATATATATATATTTTTTTTTTTTGATGTGACATTTTGAAGTAAAAGTGCTTCCAATGTCTTTATTAATGTTCCATATTATGAACTGCTCAACTATGAGGGACCAAAATTCTCTTCTGCAGGGTTGAATGCGTGATAGTAGCTAACGACCCGACTGTCAAGGGGGGCACTTATTACCCCATCACCGTAAAGAAGCACCTTAGGGCCCAGGAGATTGCCCAGGACAACAGGCTGCCTTGCATTTACTTGGGTGATTGTTTGGCTTTTGTGTTTGGTGGCATCATTTTATTTATTTGATGATTATTTTTTACAATACAATTAAAATGTTTGAAATTTATAATTCGACTTGCATGAATTCCACCCGTTAATCACCATTTGTCATCATTGATATTAAGAATTGTAATAGGAATTATCATTGTCATTTAATATCTAAAGCAATGTTTAATAATTTCATGAAATTGAAATTTAATAATTAAAAGTAATAATTAATGTTTAATAAATCTTTTGACGTGACGATTAACTTTCAGTCGACTCGGGAGGAGCCTACCTCCCCCTGCAGGATGACGTCTTCCCGGACAAATTTCACTTCGGTCGAATCTTCTACAACCAGGCCCGCATGTCCTCGAGGGGCATCTCTCAGGTTGCCGTGGTGATGGGGAGCTGTACGGCCGGAGGAGCCTACGTGCCCTCTATGGCAGACGAGAGCATCATCGTTCGGAGGCAGGGTACGGTTTTCCTGGCTGGCCCTCCTCTGGTGAGCTTTGGCTAGGAAGAGTTATTGAAGTTATGACAACAGAGCCAGTATATGTTAACTATGTTAAGTGTGATATGAAAAAAGTAAAAATAAAAGTGATATATTGTTATTTTATTTTTAATAATGACAATGATGGCTACCATTGCTACCCTTGTTGAAATAATTCATTCCATGTCAAACCCTGCACAGGTAAAGGCTGCCACGGGGGAAGAGGTGTCGGCCGAGGATTTGGGAGGAGCCGACCTGCATTGCAGGTGAATAAAGGAATCGTGTGATTGGTTAATCATTCAATTATTTAACTCAGTCAATGAATAACAAAGAAGCAGACTATTATTGGAGAAGAATTAATGAGGGACAAACATAGGTTTATGAGAGTTGTGGTTGTTTTGTAGTGGTTGTTTGGATTGTGAGATTCGTTGGTCGTCCTTTCAATTTGTTACCTGTGCTGCTTCAGGAGATCTGGCGTGACCGATCACTATGCTCTCGACGATGAGCATGCTCTACACCTGGCCAGGAGGTGTGTCAAGAATTTGAATCACCAGAAGCCACAGGTGAGGGCTGCACATCTGAGACTGAATGAGCTGTGTTGATGGCAACTTAAAGAAAGTTTATGTACAGATATTTAGCTAATTACTCACTGGTTAAATACACTTATTATGGTAATATTAGATGATAATCAACATAACAAAAATTATTCGCTCAATGATTGGTAACCAGGCTACCTGTTACAAACCTGTTGACCCCCTGTTTGACCCTGAGGAAATCTATGGCATTGTGGGAGGAAACCTGAAGAGGCCTTACGATGTCAGAGAGGTAGGGAGGAGCATTCTGATCACATGATTATTTTCGTCCTATATAATTTGCCTGCATTAATTATGTTAATGTGCCTGATTGATTATTGATGTTGCCGTTCGACAGGTCATCGCGCGGATCGTGGATGGGAGCGAGTTTGACGAATTCAAGGCACTTTATGGAGAAACTCTCATCACTGGTTGGTCGGAGGATGACCCGGTTTCATTTGTTTTGCACAACATGATTGGAGGATTCCATTGATGCAGAGATTCCTTTGAATATTATTTGACGTTTATGACCTTGATTTATTTGTAACTAATTTGTAACCTATTTTAAAAGTGAGGGTAGGTTACAGTCTCCAATCAGATCACAGCCATTGTCAGTGTCGTTAATTCATATTTTTTATGAAAATGAAGTAGGCACTCAATCTTGATGCGATGTCTTGTCATTTGCCGTTGCAGGGTTCGCTCGGATCTGGGGATATCCGGTCGGCATCCTGGCTAACAACGGCGTCCTCTTCTCTGAATCTGCCCTCAAGGTGATGAAACTGTCATATAAATTTAAATTTAACTTTGTTGTGATTGTAAAATGAATATTGAAACGAATTCTGTAATGTGGAGTCGTTGATCTCGTGCTGCTCGTGTGTTGTGAGGAACGTAATGTCCACGATGAACATGTCAGTCGTAGCGATGATAGAAATGCATCGACGGTCGAGTTGAAGTTTATAACACACCACAGGGAGCACATTTTGTTCAGCTGTGCACTCAACGGGACATTCCTCTGCTCTTCCTCCAGAACATTACAGGTGACCAACAAATTTGACAATGTCGTCATCGTTATCGTCATCATTACCATTATCGTTGTCACTATCAATATCATGTTGATAGATTATCATTGTATCTGCAATCAATTAACCACTCAGTCATCAGCTTCAAATATCAACTCCATTACTGGATCCCAAACTCATTAATTTTTAATTAGAATCCTAATTATTTATTCGAAGGTTTCATGATTGGCAAAGAGGCAGAAGCTGGAGGCATTGCCAAGGATGGTGCGAAGATGGTGACCGCAGTATCCTGTGCCAACGTCCCCAAGATCTCGGTCCTCATTGGCGGTTCGTACGGGGCTGGTAACTACGGCATGTGTGGGAGGGCCTCGGGTTAGCAATTTGGTTGTGAATATTTTTTTTAAGTTTGTGATTGTGATTAAGCTAATGTTGATGCTAGTTCTACAAATAGTTAATGATTAACTGTTATTTTTAATTGAGTCATTATTAATTAGTTATTATTAACCACTGAATGATTTGTTAATGTTTGCAGTCCTCGCTTCATGTATATGTGGCCGAACAGCAGGATGTCCGTCATGGGAGGTGAACAGGCCGCCAACGTCTTGGCAACCGTTGCCAAGGACCAACGAAAACGACAAGGGAAAGAGGTGAGTCAACACAACCAGCTCAAATCATCACAATATGAGAACACGATTTATCAATAAATTGGCAATTATTGTTGTTATTCTGCAAAAATAATTTCGTTGTCCAAAAATAATGTTATTATCGACATAAAAGTTGAGCGAAGAGGAGGAGAGAGCAATCAGGGAACCAATCCTGGAGAAGTACGAGAGGGAGGGTCATCCGTACTACGCCGGAGCTAGGTTGGTTCGCTGGTGCCATCGCCACCACTACCATTACTTTAGTTGCCACTTATTGTCATTACCATCATCACACTCTCATCACACCATTATCATGCATGATTGAACATCATCCTTCTCATGCAAGTTGAGAAGCTCCCTTATAATGCTTAATTTTTCAGGTTATGGAATGATGGCATAATCGATCCCAAGGATACTCGCCTGGTGCTCGGACTCAGCCTCAGTGCTGCCCTCAACCGGCCAATCGAACCCACGACCTTTGGGATTTTCAGGATGTGATAGGCTGTTGGTAGCTTAGGCTGCAATACCATTGGTCGAGTTGGCATACTCATTGGTCCGCACATATCATAGCTTTTTTTTGAATTAAATGAAATCCTAAATTAGATTGAAATCATGATCGATATTTTGGAAGCTTATTATATTTTGTGCCTTATCTGATCAGGTTCGTCGTGGATGAACGACTGTTGGATCCTATCGCATAATTGACTTTGTTGATTTCTTGAGAGTGCCTTAAAACTTTTGGATACGTTTCAGTTTTCATTGAACCGAGCTGTGATGATGGCAGCATAATAATCCTTGGTTTTCCAGGAGCACGATCATGTTGATTCACTTTTATTCATTCTGATCTGAAGTTGTTTTGTTACATTAAGTCACCACATTCTGATTGCAGTGTTAATGTTCATGTAGGGAGAGGAATCACATTGTGGTGTTTTAATAACCATCGCTAACAACTGTAACCATAGTTCTTCTTGTTTGTTATTGTTCGTTGTACTACTCTTGTGAGTGATGTTTACTGCACTACAATCGAAATGACAACATTGACGACATTAATCAAACATTTCTTTATCTTCTGGTCGAGTGATCGGGTTGTTTGCAACGGACCTGATTGCCACTGTTGCTCGTGGTTGCTCCAACACTCTACTCTTCGTTCGTGAGTTGTTCCTAAAGGTTGCCCTAACTGGATTTCCAGATGCTGTTCAAACACTTGATTTATTATTTAACAGGTAATTTATCAAGTGAAGACAACCATTTCATTTCGACTGTTTTTCAACTTCCCCCACACAGTTCCCACACGTTCGAACAGAATTCATGAGTTCATGAGTGAGACAATGACAGGAACAACAACAAGCATAACATGCGGGTAATGTCGCGACAACAATAATCACGTTAGTGGTGTTGAAGATCTGAGGAGAAGGGAATTTTATCAATGTCCCCATTCATTGCAGGAATATGGTGATAAGGATGGGGTACGAAGAAACTTTTAACATTAGTCCTGAGAGAACTTCCACAATGATATTAATGAATTGAGAATCGAGCAATGATATGTCAGGGTGGTGAGACGGACTGATTGTGTGTTTGCTCCCTCTGTCACTGACCCATTTCACTCAAGCAAAGTACAGACTCGTGCAACCACAACACAAAATCAAAATCTCGCATAACTCATTCAAAGTAATTCAGATGAAGACGAGGTCACATGTAAAAATACAGTTGGTGTCATGAATGTATTGATGTAAATCACGTTGAGGCAATGTCACGAGAGTGAACTAAACATGTAGGTGCCAGAGAATGTCTGAGCTGCCGTCATCAGAAGGGGATGATAAAATCACATCGTGCAAGCACAATGAATAAAGCAAAATTCTCTGGTTGTACTTAAATATTTTTTGGAAGAAAAAAATGCTAAAATGTTTTTTTGCCTTTGATGGATAAATCAGAAAAAGACGAGATATGATCAGTACAAATGACCGCAGATAATAAGCAGGTAAAGTACAATTTTCAGATTGTACTTAAATATTTAAAAAAAAAAAACTGCTAAAGTATTTTTTAGCCTTTCAAGGATAAATCAGAAAAGACGAGATGAGCAGTGGCGGAAGGGCTTTTCAAGGATCGTAAGACAAAACTGGGAGGAGCCATTTTTCAATCTGCTCGAACTCCAAATTCTTTCTGGTGGCATAATCCTGTATCTGATCAAAAATAAATAGAATGGTTATATAAGTAAGCCTATACTATGAGCCAGTGTGAGTAACATAAGATCAAAACGAATTACTCAGAATATACTTGGCATAACTCAGCTTAGCAAACCTATCAAAATCTCTACTGAGTAACAATCTCTCAACCAAAATAGCAATTATCAGCGACATCGTCATATAGTCATCGAACCTGTTCTCTGGTTATCTTTCCAGTGCTGAAGTAGATTGATTTGGGGTGAGAGAAATAGAGGCCACAGACGGAAGCAGCTGGCATCATGGCCAGTGATTCCGTGAGTCTGATGCCTACCGAATCGGGTCTGAGCAACTTCCACATGGTCTCCTTCTCGGTGTGGTCGGGTTGACTCGGGTAGCCGGGGGCAGGACGAATGCCCTGTTGGAATGAAAATTTTGTCGGGTTGAAAATGGTGGCAACATGGCGAATGCTGAGAAATATTTTTAAGGTTGTGATGACATGAAGGTCATTTTGCCAAGAGGTAATAATAAGATATTACTATAATAATAATAATAATAATAATAATAATAATAAGATACCGATAAGATGTTTTATTTGAAAGCTCTTAAGCGGAATTTCTTCCACACGATGTTAGCTTGATTAATATTAATGAGGTCATCCAACACAAATAGCTTGATTAATATTAATGAGGTCATCCAACACAAACAGCTTGATTAATATTAATGAGGTCATCCAACACAAACAGCTTGATTAATATTAATGAGGTCATCCAATACAAACAGCTTGATTAATATTAATGAGGTCATCCAACGGAAATAATGTTATCAGAATTCATTATTTCAACTATCTTAACTGGGAGTCCAACCGACCTGATATTTGATTTGGTGCAGTTCGCTGGCTTCGAGGCTTTCCCCCTTGCAGTAGCCCCAGAGTTCCTTCCTTACCCTCTCGTGCAATTCCTCGGCAAAGGCCTGGGAGTTAAGATTTAGTTTCAATATTTATTTTTGTTTCTGACAAATTTCATTAATGTGCACTGCAATGTTGAATCATTGCATTACCTAGATCAGCCCATCATCTTATCATCATCATCAGCATCATCACCACTACCACCGCCATCATCATCATCATCATCACTAACCTCAGCCAATCTGTCGGCCAGAGCTTTAATCATGATGACATTGTAGTCATCATACGGTCCATATCTGAAGAATTACAAATCGTCATCATTACCTAGTCACATTCTATTTTGTCGTTTGTTTTCACTACGATTACTCGACCATAACGATCGTCATCAACCGCCACCTCGAGAAGCACACTCACGTCTCAGCCAGTTCGTTGGCACCGAGGCAGCTGAGGGCAAACATCCCGATGTAATCCTTGAGCCCCGAGGATTCGGGAGCGATGAAGTCTGACAGGCAGTAGTGAGGTTCTTCTGGGTTGGTTTCTTTCTCTGTCTGTCGATCGATCGGTAAGTGATCAGTCATTATGGTCATTATGTATTCTACAAGCAGCCAATGGACAAAGTCCCTGGCATTACTTAAAAAAGAAAAACACGGACGACTGCTAAATTAAAAACTAATCAAGTTATTTTTATCAATTAGACGTAATAAATCAAAAACGTTTGCTAAAAGTAAATGTAGGTTTTCTTAAAAGATATCGGCTTGCTGAACAATCGTTACACTGCTGCAGATAGTTCAATTACATCACCATTATCGCCAACCTGTTGCCTTATTCCATAGAGCGTAGCTATGTGGTTGTCTTGGCGATCGAACAGCTTGACGTCGTCCCCGACGCTTGCCGCCCTCCAGAACCCAACGACCCCACTGCACCTGAGCAGGTGCTTGTTGCAGATGTTCATCAGCATCGTCTGTGCCTCGTCGAACAACTTCTTTGCCTCCTGACCTGTTGTCGTGGTGATTGCAATCGCGAGTTAATCATTGACAGACGACTCTGTTATCGACTGAGATTAAGAGCATAAGAAACAGAAGAGTGTAATTAGAATTATGAAATTAAACATGCATCAGTAATCATCATCATCATCATCATTATCACCGTCGCCATCGTCGTCATCATGTAATGAACCACCACTCTGACATGCTGCCAAAGCAACTTCCCCCCTCCCAAAATCCAACAGAGGCCGGTCACCTACCGACGGTCGGATCGTTGAAGATCTTCGGGTAACCCCTGTTGGGGTACTTGCCCCTGATCTGCCACACGTTGAAGAATTCCTTCCAGTCAATTTTAGGGATGATCTTCCTCAAGTCGTAGTCCACGAACTCTTCTGTGCCCAGGAAAGAAGGCTGACCTGGGAAAAGGTCAAAGTAGAAAGGTCAGTACAGGATGGTTTTGAAATTAAACGAGTATTCATAATAATGTCAGTTGGGCTGGCAATAATAATAATAAAAAAAAAAAATAAGAGTATAATTGGATCTATTAAAGCAAATTTACTTTCAATAAACAACTGATGTAAATAATGCTACATTAATATTTAGTTGGTTCCGAGTTGAATATTTTATGCTAATTGTCAAACGTGAAAACAGACACATTGGTGGATCGAGTTTCCAGTTGATCTTCAACTTCTTCTGCCTCGAGGACTCCAGCGAGAGGTAACTCCGGTCCTTCGAGTGGGAGTAGTAATCATAATCACATTAACATATAATATGTGAATCACAATAACAATCATCACATTAACATATAATATGTTAAATCACAATAACAATCATCACATTAACATGTTAATCATAATCACAATCATCACATTAACATATAATATGTTAATCTTGTAATATGTTAAATCACAATAACAATCATAGCATTAGCATATAATATGTTAATCAGTCACCTTGAGAGACTCGTAGTGCTCCTCCCTGATCTCCTCGTACTCCTCCGCCACCTCTTCCATGAAGTCGACCTTCTTCGAGGAGTCCATGAACGACCCGCACTAAGCGACATCGATGATCATTTATTTTCAAACTCAAATCATTAAAATTATAATGTATTAAAATTATATATTAAAATTTAATACACTACAAAATGCACTAAGCGACATCGACGACAGACTTCAACAATTAATTGATTTCTCCATCAAACTTCGGCCATTGAAACTTCTTTGAAGAATCCACGACAACGACTCACCACAACGACGCTCTTGGAGGCATCCAGGACGTGAACAGTGGCTCCGGAATACTTGGGCGCTATCTTCACGGCCGTGTGCGTCCTGTCGGTCGTCAAGGAGGGATGATTAACGAGTAAATAATAACAATGATAATAATAATATTTGGTTATTAAGTATTAATAATAATAATAAAACGATAAAATATTTCAATAATATATTATATTAATAATAAGCAAATTATTAAATCTATTTGATCCTGAATGGCTATCATCATGCAGATCAAAACTAAAATATGATAATTACTTTGAAGTCGTAGCTCCACCAATGAGGAGAGGAATCTTGACGTTCCTTCTTTCGAGCTCCTTGGCGACGTGGATCATTTCGTCCAATGAGGGAGTGATCAGTCCCGACAGACCGATGAAATCTGAGCGTTTAAAAAAAAACAATTATTATATTAATATGTTAATTAAATAAATAAAATCAATAAATAAAAACAAAAGCACAACATAAACTAAAGGTCGTGCAGTACAAAATCACCGACCGGCATTCTCGTTCAGGGCAGTTTCGATGATCTTCTCGCAGGGCGTCATGACCCCGAGGTCGACCACCCTGTAGTTGTTGCAGCCGAGGACCACTGCAACTATGTTCTTGCCGATGTCGTGCACGTCCCCCTTCACCGTCGCTATGACGACCGTGCCGACGTAGGCACCTTTCTGGAACGATGATGATGATGATCATGTGGCGATGCTTTGATTATGGCATTGTTTATCAACATCACTCATTTCCATCATTATCTGCTATATACCCATTTGAATGTGCTATCATCATCATCATCATCATCATCACCATCATCATCATCATCCACTCACCAGGTCATCAATGCCAGTCTCCTCGATGTTCTTGAGCCGCTCGACCTCCATGAAAGGTATGAGGTAACCCACTGCCTTCTTCATCACCCTGGCGGACTTAATGACCTGGGGCAGGAACATCTTGCCCGATCCAAAGAGGTCGCCGACAATGCTCATGCCCTGAGATAGGACGAAAGAGGTGATACGATGACTGTTATAGTGGTGGTGATTATAAGCAGAATGATTTACTAATATTTAATTAATTATAATATTGATTACATAATAAATTAATAATATAATAAATTAATTATAATATTAATTAATACAATACAATATAGCGTAATTAATTAACGTGCAAGAATTATTATGTTTAAATACAGCTCAAAACCAAAGATGGGCGAGCAGCTCACCTTCATGAGTGGTCCTTCGATGATGTTCAGTGGCCTCGGATACCTCGACCTGTCTTGTCTCGCCACTTCCATGTCGTCGACGATGTATTTGTCGATGCCCTGTGAGGCGGTCATGATGATGATAACAACATTGGTGATGATGATGATGATTTAAGTGAAGAGTAATGAATTTATTTCACAATGTTTTTTTTTTATGTTTTAATGATTGGTCACCGTCGACAATGGTGTTGATGAAAGCTAGTGATGACATTCATTGCCACCATCATCATCATCGTCCTCGTCACTCACCCGAACGAGTGCATGTTCGATCCTCAGCTCCACACTCAACGACCTCCACTCCTCGTCGACGACCTGCTTCTTGTCCTTGCTTCCGAGACCCTGCAGCAACAAGAAATTAATAAAAGTTAATGAGTAAATAAATAATTGCAAAATCATGTCCAGAAAAAATAACATCATCTTGTTGTAGAATGCGATGTTGCGTTGTGTGCTAACATCTGTGTGAGTCGTAACGCCTCCATTCATGCAATGCACGCGATGGAATGCATTTCCTGATCATTATCATCATCATCACCACCACCTGTGCATAGACGAGCAGCTTTTCGGTGGCTTCGGGCGACTTGTTCCAGAGGATGTCCTCGCACAAGTCAAGCAGTTCCTCATTGACATCACCATAGAGGGGCAGATTGCCTGCATTCACAATGCCCATATCCATGCCTGCCTTTGACAAACAGAAATGACATTGTAGATCATCATCACCATCATCATCATAATTATTATCACCATCATCATCATCATAATTATTATCACCACCATCATCATCATCATCATCAAGATAGATACCTTGATGGCATGGTAGAGGAAGACACTGTGCATGGCCTCCCTGATCCTTTCCTTCCCTCGGAATGCGAACGACAGGTTGGAAACCCCACCGCTTATCCTGCAGCCTGGATTCTTTTCCTGGTCCATCATAATCACAACCATCATCGTCGTCGTCATCAACATCGCTGCCGTTACTATCATCATCATCATCATCATCATCATCAGCATCATCAAATGCTGTTGTTAATATCAAATTCATCTTCTTTCACCTCTCACCATCAATATAATCATCCTCGTCATCATCATCACTACCATCGATATCATCATCATCATTATTATCATCACCACCTTGATGAGCTTGGTAGCCCTGATGAAGTGGATTCCATACTCGTTGTGCTCCTCCATGCCAGTGCCGATGGTGAGGATGTTCGGGTCGAAGATGACGTCCGTCGGGTTGAAACCGACCCGGTCGACCAGGATGCGGAACGAACGCGTGCAGATCTCCACCTTCCTCTCCACCTCTGTTGCCTGGAAGTGCAATTATGATGATAGTTGTCGTTGTATTCTGTTAAGAAAAATGTTTGAAAACTGAAATAATAACATTTTGTGCCTTACAGATTGGATATAACAATAAATGCTAATAATAATAATAATAATAATAATAAATATATAATAATAATAATAATAATAAAGATAACAATAAAATCAAGAATATATAAATAAGAATCCTGCTCGTAAAATCAGAGCCAATCAATACGAAGACGAACGGATCACCTGTCCAATCTCGTCGAAGGCCATGACGACCACTGCAGCCCCGAACCTCTTGATGAGTTTGGCCTTCCCGATGAAGTCCTCTTCTCCTTCCTTGAGGCTGATGCTGTTGACGATGCACTTGCCCTGAGTGCACTTGAGGCCAGAGAGGATCGTTTCAAAGCTGGATGAGTCAATGCACAGAGGTACCTGGTGAGGATTGTTGGAGGGTGATAAGTTAAGTTGATAATAACAATCATATTAATAATAATAATAATAACAACAATTATATTAATAAATAATAATAACAATAATCACCATATTAATAAATAATAATAATAATGATAATTATAATAATAATAATATCTGCTAATTATGCTACTGATAAGCTTGTTCTTACTCGATTACAACGTAATATCATCCATTATAAAAAAAAGCTAACATTCAACAAAGTGCATGCAAAAAAGTTGAGAGAGGATGGAATCCTACTCAACAACGACCCACTCGTCTCCACAATTTTTCAAACAATCACTACACACTTCACAGCTGTCACATTACTCCAAGTTTGAAGATATAAACAACAAAGAGAGACAATAAAAACGTTATCATAAAACATTATCACAAAACTGCAACAACATCAACAGCAACAACAACAACAGTCGATCGAACCTTTCCGATGTCTGGCTCCGAGGAGATGAGGTTGACAAACTTCGACATGGCAGCCTTCCCGTCCAACATCCCCTCGTCCATGTTCAAATCCAACACCACCGCCCCGTTCTCCACCTGGGTCTTGGCCACACTCAGCGCGTCCTGATGCGATAGGTCGGCATAAATTTGAATAAATCAATTCGTTGGAAATAATTGAGAGATGAGAAAAGAAGGCTTGTATCTGTTCGACAATTACTCGAAACTCAAAATCTAAAGACAAAGAAAGTAGGTTGAAATTGTTAAAAAATGGAAAAAAAATGTGGTGATGATATGATTTGATCTACATACAGATGTTTCTCAAAGACAATAATAATAATAATAATAATAATAATAATAATAAAATAATAATAATGATAATAATAATAACAATCGACATCATCATCATCTCACATCAAACTTATTGTCCTTGATGAGTTTGCAGAAGGCCTTCGAACCAGCAACATTGCACCTCTCCCCAATGTTCACGAAGTTCGTGTACGAGTCGATCCTCAGTGGCTCCAGGCCTGCAATGGGCGGGATTATGATAATCAGTCGTAAAAGGGGGAGGGATCGTTGATCGTGAACACGAATATTTAGAATGATTATAAATGATTGTAGATCGGCCAAATACAAACGATTAATTATGCACGACATCGTCACCTGACAGCAGCAGAGACTCGTCATGCAGGGATTTCGGTGGAACCCTCGGCGAAATGTCTTTGACGGCTTCCGCAATGGCCCTGCGAGCAATTAAATGTAATTCGTGAATGTCATCGATCAAAATTACGACGTCATGAATATTCACGGTAATTATAATGAGCGGAGACCTTATGTGGGGCGGAGTTGTTCCACAGCAGCCTCCGACGATGTTCACGAGTCCGTCGTTCGCAAACGACTGTTGAGAAGAATTAATCATCAATGCCATTGTTCGATATTATTAATTAACAATTAATCAGCAAAAATAAATAAATAAGAGAATACAAAAATAGAAATTTCATAATAATAATAATAATAATAATAACAGTAATGTTAATAAGAGTAAATTATTTTATTAGTAAACACTAAAATTAATTTTACATTCTGCAGATCCTAGCACCAATTTTTATAGTCATTAATTACAATTTATTTCCGACACGAATTAAAATTCGGGAACGACAACATCATCCAATGGATGGTTCGACGACAACATCGTCCAATGGATGGTTCGACGACAACATCGTCCAATGAATGCTTCGACAACAACCTGCAACATCTTTCCCGTGTACTCGGGCAGCTCATCGTACTCGCCAAACGTGTTGGGGAGACCTGAAAGTAGGAAAGAATCCTCATGAGCTCATTTACATATCCTGCTTAGAGACGTGCAAGCATGTCGTTATAATATTTATGATAATCATTGACCTCGCATGCCGATTGGTTTCGAAGTGTTATTTTAAGCATTAAAGAGTTATCGAACAAAATCGAATACAAAATAACATCATCATCGCAACCACAATCATTGTGACATCATCATCATAATCTTAATCATAATCATCATCATCATTATAACATCACCATCATAACATCATCATGGATGGAGTTATAACATCTTGCTCCACATGAAACTCATTGTATTGGGTAAGTGTTTTAAGTGGTTAAGTATTAATATCGTTATGAATAAATTACGATAACCGGACGACCGACCTGCATTGGGGTAGCAGATGACGAAGGCCTTCGTGTTGAGGCCCACGCATTCTACGAAAGGTCGCATCTCGGCAGCTCCCAGGGCGCAGTTCAAGCCCACGCTTTGTAAAATATTTATCGTAATTAATTATTGTACGTTAATCACTGTCTTGTAATTATAAGTACAAATCATCATCATCACGCCATCGTAATCATCATCATCATCATTATCATCAGTCGACTCACCACATGGGGTTGGCATGGGACACGCTGATGAGGAAAGCCTCGGTGGTCTGGCCCGACAGCGTCCTCCCGCTCTTGTCCACGATCGTGCCCGAGATGAAGATCGGAACCCTTACGTTCCTCTCCTCGAGCACCGTTTCTATGGCAAAGAGGGCAGCCTAAGATTTTAGACGTGGATGATTTGTTTGGTAATACATATTAATTCTGGCCGATTTAATAAAATACAGTACTAAATAAAATGATAAAAATTAATCTAAATTATGATGAGCTGCTGATTTTTAGGCAAGTGTTCTAACTGGACTTCAGAAAATGCACCATTGCATGTGATTTAGGAGATAATATTATGACTAATTATAATATGAAACTAATTATAATATTACCCTGGAATAATCATACTTAAAGCATAATATCATTCAAATGCAATCATTATCACCACAACATTGACATCATTAACATAAAATAATCGCAGCATATTAACATGAAAATAACAATTAATAATCCCAGTTACGGAAATCCTAATTGCGGAAATCATAATTAATCACTAAATTAATTCATATTATTATCATAACGAAAATAAATTAACACATTAATGAGGGACCTTAGCGTTGGCGGTGTCGAAGATGGTCTCGACGATGAGGACGTCCACCAATCCGTCCAGGAGTCCCTTTGTCTCCTCGGTGTAGGCAGCGACCAGCTCGTCGAAGGCTGGAGAGGTTTGTCGATGAGTCGGTTAATTAATTATTCATGCCGGGCAGATCGAGCGACGATACGATTGGACGGCATTTATTATGCATAAATATGGGCATAAAAAAAGATATCTTTTTTTTTATACAAATATTAATCGGTGCAACGAGTCTAAACACAGTTTGTGTTAAATAACATTGGAGGGGTTATTGAGTGTAGTATCATCATCATACCATCATCATTCTTACAATCATCATCATGCCATCGTCATTCTTATAATCATCATCAAGCCATCGTCATCTTATAATCATCATCACACCATCATCATTCTTACAATCATCATCCCATCATCATTCTCACAATCGTCGTCGTATTTGCTAACTTATATTCCTGTATTCGGGTTTCTCGACGGAGGGCGAAATCGACAAAGTCCTGTTGGTGGGTCCCAGGCTCCTGCCACGTACCTCTGGATGCCTGAAGAATCACGAGTCGTTATCGTTACGTGTCGTCGTTAACAATGATAACGAGTACGCTTTTGACGAGTAACGGGCGAATCAAACGACAATAAGATGATATAATGAGCTATTTTATGAGGTAACTCTAACGTGATTTTGCATCCAGGAGGTGGACGAATCTCGACAAATTAGGCAGATTTACAATGATGAATTACGCAGTGATAGATGAGAAAAATGATGATGAAAGTTGGCGATGGTGATGATTGTGATGATGATGATGATGATAGATAGCAACCTGTCTCCCTGGTGACATCATCAGCAGCTCTCCTGGCAACCATGGCCGACTCATAGTTGAGCCTGTAGGCCTGAATGAAGAAGTATGAGGACAACATTGACAGTAATTTTATGGATAAATTGAAAAAAAAAGCATTGTTACAAAAGGATTCATTTGTGTTCATTAATTCCAGATGATCAAACACGTGCAAGCACGGAATAAAATCCGTCGCACGAGCGGGTGGGTGGTCGGCACATTCCTCTCGATTGCATCGTTCAAAGACCAGCACCGACTAAGAAGCTCCAGACTTATCGTGCACTTAATTGCACGTCAAGGTCAAGGAGTTTATCGAGGTCAAAAAAGTTTGAAGAAGTTATAAAAAAAAAATATAGGCCACACATGATTGCTTCAAATTAAGTGAGTAATAAGGAGTTCAAAATGAGACGCAATATGAACTCTTGAACTCAACATACTTGCTGAACTTTGAACTCACCAGATGTTCGAGGCCGTAGTCTGCCTGGGCTATGCTGGTGCTGTTGAATGTGTTTGTCTCGATGAAGTCTGCCCCTGCCTCCAAGTACTCCTGATGGAGTGATGATTGTGATGATGATAGTGATGACAAAAATGATGACGACGATGGTTAAAGAATTATGTGAAATAAATACAAATAATCGATTCTGAAAATAGTAATTATTCTTTCTTCAATGTTTTCGATATTTTTTGGTGCAAAATGGCCAGAATAAATTACAATTAATTTCCCCATATTCTAGTAAAAAAATAAACTTAATTTTGGACTGTCTAATTTATATTTAAAGCAATCAATGTACAAATAACAAGATCAAAATTTTCAAAATTTTGACTTCCTAAACAAATTATAATCCTTCATTTATCAAATAAATTTCAAATTAATTAATCAAACCAATAAATGGCTGCAAATTAACTTGATATTTATAACTGGATAATCATTTACAACAGTTGATTGGGTACAAGTCACCAACCCTGTGGATCCTGTAAATGTGGTGTGGTGTGGTCAGACTCAGAAGGTCGTTGTCCCCCTTCAAGGACTTCGGATGGTCCTTGAACTCCTCACCCCGGAAATCCTCTTCTTCCAGTTTCAGTTTCTGGATCATGGTTCCCATGGCACCGTCGAATATCATTATCCTCTCTTCCAGAGTGTTGTATATATCTCTCTCGACTGTTTTAGATTTTTAAAAGTTCATTAAAAATGATGTATTACTATGAATGTGATTCTGAAACTTGAATATAGAACAATGAATATTCATTTTATTATGTGAAAAGGCTAATTGACCAGTTAATGTAATGGATGTCAATGTGTAGTTGCGTAACCATCTCGTTAATTAAACCAAGCAACGTGCACTCGCAGGTAGTACTACTACAGGTATTTTAAGGTGGACACCACTACCTGGGCACGACAAAATCTAAAACCCCAGCCTACCGGCATCGTAGTCTTTATCTTTCCAGCTCATATTTAAAGATTAAATTCACGTAAAATTCCCAGAAGAACAACTGCGCAACAATCTTCAAAACACGTGTTCGCTTCCAATCGCTTGGCAACACCCCGCCAAACTGGCTTACTAAGACGAGGTAAACGCTGGCTGTTCAACAGCTTTTATACCAACTGACGGTCGCTTTTCATTGGTCGGAAAATTGTTTTTTTTTTCATTCTAAAAATAAAGGTAAATGTTAATCGAGATAATTTTTTTTTAAAGTTTACTGTAAACATTTGTTTCGTTACGATTTTTAGATGAATCAGTTTAAAAGTTAATTCGGATATTTTTATTTGTAAGTTATTTCGTTCATCTGCAGTGGAATTTTACAAATACGAAAGTATGATAAATTGACCAATTCACTCTGTTTTCTCAATCTTTTTTTTTCATCTAGGAAGATCATTTGAGTTGTAAAATATTTGAAAATAATTCTTTTTATTTCCGTGATAACTAATCCAATTTAATAACTTCTACTCCTTAACGATAACGATTCATAGTTTGATTGGCGTGGGGTGTGTCCAAACAGAACTTCAAGACCACCTAATATAGAGGGAAGCTTTCTCTGAAGAGGAATGTTTTGAGGGCGGAGTGGAACTCGGCTGGATCCTTAACTGAAATTCTAGTTCACAAAATTTTCATGATTTTATTTCCATCAAAAAGGACCCAAATTTTATTTTATTCTCCACGATTATTAGTCTCCAAAGTTATCTCCTGAAAAATTGCAGACAGTCTTACAGAAAATCGACCAGCGGGAAAGAATATTCCAGATATTTATTCAAAGATATTTAAGAGATTCAAGCTTTGATTTACGCTTTTCCATCCGCAGTTTTCAGATGACGTTGCTAAATTTCATAAACAAGTCTGGCCAGGTTTTTTAAGTTCTTTTAGTTGAAAAAAGGAGAGTCTAGTTGCAGAAAAAGGGAACATAAATTGGAGGAAGCGCAGTGAATTCTTAATAGGCATTCACGCCTTGGAGGATAAAGTCTGATGGTGCCCCTCCATTATTGATTATTTGGCAGACTGAATAAAACTCCAATCTTCAGACTATAAATAACAGACTATAATATCCACATTTATATATGTCCACAAGTTTGGGTTAGAATTGGTTAAAGAAAAGTTAGGTTGGCAGATATTGACAAGTCAGTCTACTATCCAGCAAAAAGCTTAGACCTGGAGTGACAAGAGCTTCTTCTGCATTCTTCTGGGTCTGAAAATATGGAACTTAAATTTTCCCTGAGCAAACCAGTAGCCAGAAACAGTCTCCAGATTTCATCGAAGGCAAAACCTTCCGTCAGCGAAGTGCTTGGCTCGTCCAACGTTCCGTTCAAGGCATGTGGGAAACCTACAATCACTTCAGACAGCGAGGTTAGTCATTCAAGAACATTGTAGCAACAGTACCCAAGATCTCCTGAACATCCACGTTCCAAACTCAGCTTGTGAAAACAGCGCCTTGGGTTCTGCCCCTGCATCGTCGGGCCATATCAATTATCACTTGCCAATTTTCACCCCAAAAAGTGGCGTAATATAATAATTTTACTGTTGCTTCATTATTAATATTATGTTATTACTTAATAGATTTATTCAAGATTCAATCTGGATTTTCCACTTCAAAGGAATCTTCTGCGATGTCGTCCTTGTCGTCAACGGAACGAAGTTCCCCGTCCACAGAGCCATTTTGGCAGCCCATAGCAGCTACTTCTTCGCATTGTTCACCAACGGAATGAAGGAATCGATGGAGGATGTCATCACTATGGAGGTAATAATAGTAACAATAG
This sequence comes from Hirudo medicinalis, assembly GCA_011800805.1. Lineage (NCBI taxonomy): Eukaryota > Metazoa > Annelida > Clitellata > Hirudinida > Hirudinidae > Hirudo > Hirudo medicinalis. Next base: position 9,903 of record MPNW01000128.1, on the reverse strand, counting down.
TAATAATAATAATAATAATAATAATAACCATCATCATCATCGTATACATTTATAATACAATAATATATAATAATTATATATCAACAACATCTATAATAATGATGATGATAATAATAATAATAATAATAACAATAATAATAATATTAATAATAATAATAATTGGTATTCCAAGCGCCCCTGACGCTCACGCTGATGGCAATGCAAATAATCAAATATATATAATTACAAATGATACATGTACATAATTCCTCCACTCCAGGGTCTGGAGACAGACATAATGGAGATCATACTTAACTACATCTACACCTTGAAACTCCCACTCAATCATGAGAACATCTATGGCGTCTTTTCCCATGCCGAATGCTTCTGTCTGAATGGGATTTGTGACATATGCGTGGAGTACCTCATACTTAACCTGAAGCCGACAAACAGTATTGAATGTCTCAAGTTTGCCAAGATTTACAACAGGACTGACCTGATCTCTAAATGCGAAAGTGAGAGAGTCCTTGTTGTTGCTGTTGTTGTTGTTGTTGTTGTTGTTGTTGTGGATGTTGATGTTGTTGTTTATTGATGGGTTTTAAATTGCTAAAAAATGTGCGCCAGAAAAATTTCCTTTATGTTTGAATGAGGAGGGAATGTTGGTCCAATAATTGTGTAATTTTAGAATTATTTTTAAAGTATTTGATTGTAGTCGTCATAACAATAAAATAATAATATGTTTATATATATATATAACGCCACAAGCTCAAGGATCAGGCGCTTAGACCATTTATATAGCGCCTTGCATTTCATATCATTTGTCTTCACAGAAGAATTACACTTTTCTATTGAAAAAAAAACATTTAATACCAAAAACCCAACTGACAACAATGAAA
>MPNW01000127.1:97582-146958 GCA_011800805.1 Hirudo medicinalis | reverse complement strand
AATCGATCGAGTGTATTATAGCGTTATAGTGATCCATTATTTCGTGATGAATGTGATTGATTTGAAACTTGTGATTGATTTGAAACTTGTGATTGATTTGTAACTTGTGATTGATTTGAAACTTGTGATTGATTTGAAACTTGTGATTGATTTGTAACTTGTGATTGATTTGTAACTTGTGATTGATTTGAAGCTTATTAGCGATTAAATTAATTTTTATACAAAATCAGTTTATTGATTTGAAATTATTGAAGATATGCAAAGTGTGAGTACTTTCATGAAATAATGGTGTCGTGTTTTTTATTCTAAAAAATAAAATTGTATAAATAGAAATTTATAAAATAATTACTTTTCAAATTGAGGTTCAACAAAGGACCTTTTGAAATTTTATAAATAGATCCACAGATACATATTCTATAAATAAAAGGGTAAAAATAGAACAGGCAAGTGATACTGAGTGATATTATCAGAATGTTCACTTGTAAAATTAGGAAAACGTCTGCTGCCAAAATTCCAACTCCATCAATATTTTATCAACTAATATCTTTATCAACTAATATCTTTACGTGTACTCATTCATTCAATCAATTATTCAATTCATTCATTCATTCGATCGTTCGTTCATTCGTCCATCTCTGTTCGCATTTGCTTTAAACTTGAACATCATCATCATCATCATCATCATCATCATCATCATCATCATCATCATCACCATCGTCGTCGTCGTCGTCGTCGTCGTCGTTACGGTTCATGACAACTGCGCAACACGACAATTGCACTCATCGACCACGACTGACCAGATTAAACACGAATCGTTGTAAGTTGAATTTCGATTTGTAAATGTTCACATTTGTGACGAGTTTTAAATGAATTGTTGTTGACTTCGTTTAAATCATCAGTCCGTCGTTGTCCACTCCTGCGCAGCTCTAAATAATAAATAATAATTAATAAATAATGAATAATAAATAATTAATAATAAATAATACATAATAAATAATTAATAATAAATAATAAATAATAAATAGCTTGTTTAGGAAGGAGGACTTTTCAAAAAACCAGAAGGAAAGTGAAGCTTTGATTTATCTTGGCTTTGAGTACAAGTGCAAGAAATGTAGAGGAAATAAGAGGTCTGGTGGCTGGGATAACTTGGAAATCCTGGCACCCCCGACCGCCCCCCCTTGGCGGCCCTGCCTTTAAATACCGCACTGACGTAATGTTCCTGTTTTCAAGTGTTAAGCATTAATCCCATGTGAGATTATTTGGTCGAAAAGGAATATTGAACGCTTAATCAATTATCAAGTTATGCATGTAACTTGTCACATGTTGCCAGGGTTGTAATAATGTATAATTTCGTAAATTCAGTTCTTTAACTAATATTATTAAAAATAATATTTGCAAGTTCAATTGTGTGCAATTGTCATGTGCGCGATTGTCATATGTGCAATTGTCATGGAACCGTGACGACGATGAAGATGACGATGATGACGTTGATCCGTCACAGGACATCACGGACCTGGACATAATTGTTTTCCAAAGCAGTGAACTGGCCGTGTTGACCTCATTCCTAGAAGCGACCCATAAATCAGCAGCCAATCATCGTCGATCATTTTTATGACTCACGCTTTATGAATATTCAGAGCACAGCTCCGTTTATAAATTTTCCCGCCAAAACAGGTCACCGTGCAGACGATAGATGGATGGACGTTTGTACAATTAAACTCTGTTAAGAAAAAGCTCAAATAAATCTACGGATATTAATATTTGTTAATGGCTTAAATATGTTTTTGTACGCCGTCGTGTTTGTATTCGATTGATTTTATTTTGAATTATTATTGTTGATGTTGTAATTAATATTATTATATCCATAAATAAAAAAAAATATATATATGTTAATAATAAGTAATAATATTATTGTTAACAACTACAATACATTCAGCACTTTCACAGTATGTTTCATCATAGTCATCATCATCATCATCATCATCATCATCATAACCGTCGTCGTCGTCGTCGTCGTCCTCGTCATCATCATCATTACCAATTTGATTTTATAATAAATTAAAATAATTAAAATGTGATTACACTCACATCACATGACCTTAGTAGTTCAAAACCAATAATATTATCACCAGACTAAGAAACAACAATAAGGAAGTAATTATTTATTAAAAGATAATTAATATAAAATATACTCTGTTAATAATATAGAATAAATAAGCGATAACAATTATAAAAACATTATAAATATACAATAATACTTATAAAAACATTACAGATAAACAATAATAATTATAAGAACATTATAAACATACGATGCGATGCGATTGATTGATTGATTAATCAATCTATCGGTGGTGTTTGTTGACAAAGAAAACCCATCACGAAAGCATTTGACTTTTCTCGAAAACCAAATATTCATCGTCATCGTCGTCATCAACGTCGTCTTCATCATCAAAATCGTCGCCGTGGTCATCATCACCATCATCATCATAAACGTCATCGCCATCATCACCACCATTTTTATGTTTCAACATTTATTTATTTTATTTATTTATTAAATAAATTATTTGATTAAAGTCCGTTGCATAACTAAGATGATTTGGACATTATGTTTCAACAATAGAAATTCGAATGTTATTCAAATACTCAAAACCTGTGTTCATAATGTGAACTTCATTGGCCTTCAATGTCATTTCAATCAATGCAATCAGATTGGTCTTCAATTTCATTTCAATCAATGCAATCAGATCCGATTGGTCAGCCATCTCGTCGGACTTATAGAAGTTGCTCGCCCTATGGCGGCCATACTCTCTCATTTCCAAGAGGGTCTGTAATGGTGGAGTGGGACGCCTATAAATGTCATCTTTTATGGTTATGATTTTTATTTTCTTTTTATTTAAGATCCACTTTCGGCCATTCATAACATCGTATTCATCGTTCTTATTGCCTCCGCTCGTCGCCGTATTAAAAGAATAACGCCATATTAATGACAGTCTCCATATTGTTTATTATTATGACGGCCGCCATGATGTCGTAAAAGATTATAAATACGATTGCTCTCGAATATTGCTTTCCCTCGAAATTGGGTTTTTTTCCACTCAGAAATGTTACGGCATTGCCTCAAAATCGATGGAACTATTTTTAGCTGCCTAATTGGAAGGATTACTTTGCCAGCGAATGGCTTTAAAATTTTCCATTTGAATTTTTAGGTGGAAAAGTTGGGCTTAACCGTCAAGGTTCTTCTATGACGTTTGACTTGTTTAAGCTTAAGATAGCAATTCTAAAGCCATTGGGATTTCTCAAGTTCCTTGTAACATCCAAGTTTGAATAAGTTTGTCCAGCGCTGAATTTACCCAGGTGGAGGCCCACAAGCCTCTGCGCCATTCCTGTTGCTCCCCTGACAAGCAAATTAAAAAGGTTTCCTTGGTTGGTGGAGGCCCCTATTCAGTGGCACACCCCGACCATGCCTAAACCCGACTAGACCCCGACTAAATCCGGCACTGAGTTTGTTTAATAAGAGCTGAATTAAGTTTTGCCGTTTGTTATTATTTACTTCGATATATCCCATATTAATTAAAACATTTTTACATAAAATGGCATAAGATGATTAATTTCATTAAATAAAGAAGTGAATTAGTCCAATGCATTAGGCAACAAAGTGCATACATTGTAATCAAGATGATTTCCTTTATATTACTTCTTTTTTAAACCGTCAGATTGAAATCTAATTCTTAGAAAATTTCTCGAACGGCCTTTTAGTAATTAACATTTAATTTCTTTTTTAAAATTAAATTGACATTTTATTTATCCTGCTAATTTTTTAAATAAAAATTAATGTTACGCCCCCAAACATTGCTGGAGAAGTTTGTTCAAGAAACAGACATCGCTACACGGTTTTCTGTTGATCAAGGAAATTAGATACTTTGAAAGAAAATGGTTATTTGAGGATATTTCGGCATTAATTAAATTAGTTTCAGTTTGCGTATTTATACACGTCTGTCGGACGGGATTTTTGCTAATCTATACGGAAGTGAATTTTGATGAAATTTATTTTTCACATCAGGGAGAAAACGTACGTGTTTGCGAAATAGCACCGGAATTGAAAGAGAAATTGAAACAGTTCAGATTCAGAAAGGAGAAGGACAATGCTGCCATCATAGGCTAGAAATATCACCTACATTGAAACATTACCCCAGAGCAGAATAATAGACTTTAACAAATAACTTTGTTGCTTGTCAAAACATATGTTAATATTGAAACCAAGAGCTACTTAGCTTAATTGGCTTAAGCCATCCTACTTGTCAAGAAAATTGGGCTAATGAAGAAATTGGCAATTGAAAACTGTTTATTTGAGTTATTTAGCATATGGTTGCTTTAGTAAATATCCAATCACCTTGTTTTTACTTGCTTTTAATGTTTTAGTTTGCAATGTTTAAGTTGACTCAGTATCAATGCTATCAAGTGTCGTTGATGATTTAAGTGAGGCCGTAATCTTGTCATAATTCTTCTGCTACTGTGAGTTTATACATTGACGACAAAAAATTGTTCACAAATTCCAGTCAAGGTTGACAAGGAAAAGCAGATGGTGGTCTTAGAGGAAGAGCACAGAGTGAGTCGTCGGTTCATTTCTTCCAATCCCTTGTTATTATTATTATCGTTATTCATCATCTCCTCTCTCCAGGACTGCAGCATCGACGACGTCAGAGAGCAGCTGCCCGAGTCTCAGCCTAGGTACGTCGTCTACAGCTACGAGTACTCGCACGAAGATGGCAGGAAGTCGTACCCCCTGTGCTTCATATTTGTCAGTCCTGAGGGTGAGTGATGATGACGGTGATGATGTTGTGTCGGTTGTGATGATGGTGATGATGATGTCATGTCGGCTGTGATGATGATGATGTCATGTCGGTTGTGATGATGATGATGATGGTGATGGTTGTGGGGATTGTTTTGTGATGATGAAATCGATGGCGATGGTGAAGGTGAAGGACCATCATTTCATTGGTCGACTCTTTCATCTGATTGCATTCATTCATTTTTTTTTATTCAGGTTGCAGTCCACAACTTCAGATGATGTACGCAGGAAGCATGAAGTCCCTGGTCTCGGAGATTGGAATCACCAAGGTTGTTGTCACTGGTTCTGTGGTTTGTGGTTTGTGGCTATGGCGTTCGTGGCATGTTGACGAAGATTGAAGACCAATGCATTGATGATGACTATGTGGTGTCTAATGATAACGGTGGTAGAAGCAGCAACTGCGATAGCTTTGCATTCGCCGAGAGTTGTTAGAGGAATTTATTCGATCTGATTCTGACCGAATCCACAGATTTTTGAAGTGAGAATCCTCGAGGACCTGACGGAAGACTGGCTCAAGGAGAAGCTCCAGTTCTTCCGTTGAACTCTGACCCTTTCCGAGGTCGAGGGCACGACGCGTCGAATGCGATTCCGACCAAAGTCTCGTCTATATTTTCGTTCGAGCTGCTTTTATGAAGATCAGGGTTTTATTTTTTTAGCTTTAGTCTCCGGTCGAGTGGGAGTGTCGTCGTGGTGATGGAACATCTTACTTGATGATATTCGTTAGTAAGATTACCATTAGTAATATTAATGCTAGCAATAGTTTCGTTGGTGCCTGACTGGACTTGATGATCAAATGCGAATGAATATCTGTTATTGCCCTTAATGTTCCAGTTCACTTTCATCAATACTGCCAGAGCCAGTCCTTATTGGCTCAAGCACTTTGGTCCACGGTGCTCTCCTATTCCTCCTCATCATCACCACCATCATCATCGTAGTTGTCGTCACGATCACATCTTCGTCATGGTTTTTAAGATGTCAGTATTAATTAGGGAAAGCTGGATTACCACCTGCCATTAAATTACCATGACTATGTTGTGGTTGTCATTCTCATGACGTTGACGTTCTTGTTGCATTTGTTAGTAATGGCATTTTGTCGTGCTACGTTGAAATTAACCCGCTCGGGATGGTCCGTCTGCTCGGTCGGTCGTCGAAGGCGACGACCTGTCGCACCTCGCTCGCATGACTCGAACGACCTTGCTCGAATCTCATGGCAAGTTCATCTGGGATAATGTAATCAGAAAGTGAATGAATGTGACCTTTAAATGAATTGAATGATTACTTTGTAGTGCACTCAAAGTGCTATTGTTGTTGTCATCAGCTTGTTGTCGACATCTGCCCGCTCGTAACATTGTTGGCAATAATTTCGGAGGTTCATTAAGTTCGGATCGTCCTCGCTCTGAGAATTCGTTTTTAAATGTTATTTTGAAAAGTTCATATTTTTAAATGTATTTCATCTTAAACACGAACGATGCCACCGATTTAAATCTTGTTTCCGACAACAACAACAACAACAACACTGACAACACTTCCAACAAAGCAAGAAAACTCTCGTTTTGTGCGACGACATGTTACTTATTTCAGTAGCGGAAAACAAATAGACGTCAAAAATATTAACAGCATCGATGAAGATCGACATCGCCTTTTCTGATTTTGAGAACGATTTCTGGCGAATTGATTCAGAGCGGGTGATGTGTGATTTTACCACGATCGGAAAGAATAGTTTTAATGATCGCGAGGGTCATTCAACTAGATAAATGGGCTGGCTAAATAAATGAAGATTTAAGAGGTGAGGTGCTGGAAAACAAAACTGTTTGAGGTCACTTTTTTTTTCAAGTTATCTTCTAATGTTGGATGCATAGAAATTTAAAAATCACAAAATTAGAAATGCAGGCATGAATGAGTGTGTATCGACAGATCTTTGGTCAGAATGTCATTTAGTGACTAAAGCAAACTTCAATCCAAAAGTTGCTGACTGAGGTGACTCATGGAGCTCAAACTCATCTCACATGAACGGTTATAAATGTAAGACAATAGTAAAAACAAAACATGAGTAGAAAAATCACTGACTGATTATCGCCAAATTGTCGAGGTGATCAGAGATGTTTGAACAGAAAACACAAAATCAGAAATCGTTAACCCATCCCAAAAGTCATGGCGTTGTGTCCTAAGCGGAATATTAAGATATTTGGGGTCTGATGGTGTCATCATCGTCGTCTGCCCAGTGGTGTCTTATGGTGTCTCTCCAGTGGCCTGTGCTGGTGTCTGACCAGAGGCATCTGGTTGTGGGGGCACAGCAGTACCTTTAGAGAGATTTAAATTAAATAAACAGATGCAAATTATTTTAAATTGTTCAACTCTTACCATCGGAAACCGTTCCAACCACATTGGCCAATGAGAGTACCTCTTGGTCATTGGTGCTCCGAAATTCCAGTCCAAAAACATCCCTAAACAAGGGAATGTCTGGTTCTGGCTGCTCTTGCTCTTGTTTTGCATAGCCAATCACACTCCTGAAATCCAGATCTCTAATTTTAGTCTGGGTTTCCTTCAACTCTGCTTCTACCTTATTCTTGAGAATGTCAAGAGCTTCAACAAGTGTATCCACTTTGGCATGGTAAGTATCAAGGTTGGCATCCACCTCTGTGCACAAGACCGAAACATGGCTGTCTACAATGGATTTCAGTGCCGCACCTCTCTCCCTCATCTGACGGCGAAGGTCGTCGGCCTTTACTCTCGACTCGTGTCTCAGGGGAACCACGACCTCTCGCTCAGCTACCAGTTTCGAGAGAGTCTCATTTTTGCGGTCGACAACTTCGGTGAGATGTTTTTTTACCTCCTCGAACTTATCACTGATCAACTTGACCTGGTGTCCATTGTGTTTTGTGGCAAAGCAGCTGATGCAGACAAACTCCGAGCAGGCACTGCAAAACATGTCGACATTCCTGGAGTGCTCCTGGCAAACCGTGTATTCATTCTTTTTCGAACACTCTGGTGCCACGCCACCCAAGGGATTCAGAGTGTGACCCTTGGTCGCTTGGAACTTCATGTGAAGACTGGAGCACATTTCGCAGTAGATCTGGTTGCATTCTTCGCATCGACGCTCGGCCAAATCCTTGGAGCAAACTTCGCACAACATTGATGCTACGTAAGTCTCGTAGATCTTCACCAAAAATTCGTTCTTCCTCAGATATTCCAAGCCTCCGTTCGGTATCTCAAAACTAGTCTGGCACTGGGGACAGTTGGCCAACGCTTGCTCCAAGTCGTCCTTGGTCTGGCAACGATCGCGCAGGCAGTTCAGACAGAAGCTGTGGTAGCAGTCGAGAATCCTCGGGTCCTCGGTGAGATTCGAACACAGGCTGCAGGTGATGTAATTCCTGATTCTATTCAGGTCTAGATTGTCCATCGGGCGAACTCGCGTATTTTACGACTCATGATTTTATAACATCCTGCGGAATTCCCAGAATTTCGTTTTTTTGTAGGCGTAACAATTTTTTTTTTTAAATTTATATTTGAAAACGTTCTTTAAAAATATTTTATTTCTGACCAATATGTAAATATAAAAATATGTTGATTGAAAAGCTATTCATAACATGAATTAGTTTACGGAATCAATGAGGTAATTAGAACCGCTAATCCAACCGCTCTTTGTCTCCCCTTAGGTTTTACAACTCTCTTGAGATCCACCACCATGACGTGATTTATTGAATTGCTCGATGTGATTATCCTTGTATTCGCTTGGCTCAAGAAGTCAGTGGGTCAATGAGGAATGCACATGCAGGGCCTACGAGAAGGGGGGTATCAATAGGGGAAGTGCCCAGGGACCCGGGATTTTTTTGGGAACTGCCTCGATTTAAAGTATTACAATATTACAGCCATGAACTTTTTCTTTCACTTTTCTATTATGAAATTGACTTAGCATGGGGGTCCGTAGCCGCCTTGCCTAGGGGCCAGAAATTTCGGTCGGCGGCCCTGTGCACATGCAGAAAAAAGATGGAAGTCTAAATATTGTCGGATGCACGTGGTTGAACAATGGATTGTTTGCACATTGTCGTGTTTTTGTTTTTTTTTGCAGAGTTTTCGAATTTAGTGACAGAACTCTGAAAACATCTCTGAGTCTGAGTAGGCATTGGTCCAGCCTTAAAATCGACGGAAGAATACTCCTCTCGTCGTACAGTTGATTGCTTTCATATTTGGGGTCCGTCGTCTAAAATTTTGGAGGAGTGTTGATGTCAGTTGTGGATGAACAGCGTAAATGTCAGCTAAGGCTGGTTGCGTCGATGTTGCTGGCGACATCGACATTGGTAGGACTGTCGCAGTGGGCGCTTCGGAATGATTTATTTTACCGAATTCCGAATGATTTATTGAACTTATTATTGATGGAAAATAATAACATATCAACAAAAACGACGACGATGATGATGATGATGATGATAATGATGCTGCTGCTGACAATAACAACAATAATAACAATAACATTAATAAATTAATGGAAGGACAGTCAGGGACGATAATAACCACATGGGAACTAAAAATATCAATCGAAATGAAATTAAATGCCAGGTATAAATAAATAAAAAACAGAAATCAGCCCTTGTTGGGGAAGAAGGAAGCCCTGTGACCTCCAGATGTGGAAGACATATCAAAACAACCCCCAAGCCGATATGGTTTTGACTGAACTCAACGCTTGGGAGGGAGATGTCATACATTTGGATTTTCTTGCCAATGATAGGCGGTGGTCCTAGGCGGGTCTTCAGCTCTCCTTTCAGTTTTTAGTTCACTCGTTGTAAATAAACTCGGTTTTGAACACGACAGGCGGTGCCCCTCAGCGGGATTCGAATCCGTGCTGTAGCACATGATCACTGAAGCTGGTTACTCAATAAATAAATGTATTAAAAAAATAAATGTATTAAATAAAGTAACTTAATAGACGGACGTGTTAAAATATTTATCATCTGAAATTTAAAAATTGTTCGACAGAGCGACTGAAACACCTCTGATTCTTCTGCATCAGAACGCCCATAATGGAATGAAACTAGAGTTGGAGCACCGCGGCCGGGATGGCTTGGTCCGTGTGGTGTTGGTGGTGCAGCGAGATGTGATCGGATAAGTAAATAAATAATTAGTAATAAATTATTTAATAAGTGCCGGGTCTGGGTCCAGGTTTTGGACAGGTTGAACGGAGATGTGTTGTGAGGAGCAGAGTTGTAGAACAAATGTTCCACACACAGTGGCGGATTCAGGGAGGGCGGTGAGGGTTCTTGATCCGCCCCTGGCTGTAATTTTTTGTTGTTGTCAAATTTTTGAAGTTCAACTGACGATTTCCTGGCATATTTTTCTCTTTTAGTCTGCGTCTGAATATTTTGTAGAGAGGATCCAGTTTATTGGGACATATTGACGATGGATGGGAGGAAGGACAGATGAATGAACGGATGAATGAATGAATGGATGGATGGATGGATGGATGGATGGATGGATGGATGGATGGACGGACAGATGGGTGGATGGAAGAACGGATGGACGTGTGGGCGGATTGAAAGTCAATGAAAACACCCTCAGCTGCAAGTTGGGACATCTTATAAGACGGAGAAAGTCTCGCCTCACGCGGTGGAAACTTTAGTTTGTGGGACTCATCGGTCGGGGAAGGTTTTGAGAACATGGTGGAAGATTTTTAAATATTAATAACAAATTATTAGTTTATTTAGGGTCGTAGGGTATTTAATGACTGGCCGTTAACTTGGACATGTAATAGTAACTGATGTGATTATTAATTTTTCAACGGTTAATTATTTAACAATCAAATGACATTGTGACATTGTGACATTGTGTCTCAACGAACTGACTCTGGATGTCTGAGTCAGCATCCATAACCTAAAAGTTTCGTGTCTGGCGACGTAAATTGTAATAATAATAAAATTAATAATGACAACAGTAATAATAATAATGATAATAATAATAACAACACTATCGTAATGCATTGTTATAATGACATCATTAGCATTAATAATAAAAGTAAAAATATTATTATTATCATTATTTACAATCGCAAGTCGTCAATAAAATTTATTGCTTGTAAAGTTGTTAATGTTGATCAACTGGTGCAGGAAAATAACTTTCACTGTGACGTAGTTATTCGTTTGTGAGTGAAATACGAATTGTTTGTCTGTTGTTGTTGTTGTTGTTGGTTTTCTGTTGGAGTGGTTGAGAGCCGAAGACCTTCGATCAAACAAAGTGCATTAGTTGTGGAATTCTAGACTTTTTTTTTTTTTTACAGAATTTACAGAACAAACAAGTGAGTTTAAAAGTGAATTCTAGTTTCGACGAAAAGAATATTTTCAAATAAAAAAGACTTTCATTTTATTGAAATAAATAAATAAATAAAAGATTGATTTTTTAACCTATTTCGTATTCGCTTCAAAATTCGATGTCGTTGATTTTGAAATCCTTCTTTTGTAAACATTACAAATGTAATCTTCTACATGGTTCTACTTATTTTTGTTGTTGTTGAATCTTCAAGGTTTACGATGTTCCAACAAGTGTTCCACGTGTTTGGAATATTTTTTGGGGGTTTTGGGTGATTGGTGAGCAGTCGAATTTGGTGGCCCCATCGGTGTTGAACTTTTTTTTCAGTCCTGAGGAGTTAAGAGTAATTTGAAATTTCTTCATGCTCTCTCCGCTCAGGAAACATGTGGAAGCAATCAACTTATCAGCTGACTAACCAATTAAGCAATTAACGTAATCAGCTAATTATTACTCGACCAATCATTTAATCAACTCCACTTTTGTTTTATTTTTTTCTAAGGAAGCTTTTTTTTTTAATGTCCTTGGGTGACATTCCTCATTCTCGTGCAACTGGTGAATATTTATAAGCACGAGAATTTCTTTCGAAAGATAAACTTGTTCCGCTCGGTTGGTCACATTGACAAGGCGAGGCGCTACATAAATGCTCAATCGAGGCGATAATGGTCGGACGAGAAGGGTAGAACATTGAATAAATGTTACATCACTTGGAAACAGAGCAGGATTTAGGCACGGTCGGGATGAGACACTGCACAGGGGACTCCACCTGGATAAATCGGGCTATGATTGAAAGGCCTATTGGCAAATAATCAATTTGAACAGCATGAATGACGACGATCAGAGGTTTCACGAGTTTACAATAAATTTAAAATTTCAACCCGATGATTATTTGAGATTATCGACGTTAATTTGTTTTTTTGTTTTGTTTTCCTGGAATAGAAGAAAATGAAGAGGATAATTTTTATAGAGTGAATAAATAAAATAAAAAAATAGACAAATACCTGAGTGAATTGTTAGTAGAAAACTATGTCGGATGATGCGAAGATTTACGAATGACAGAGGAGCTGTTTGTTGCTGAGTTGCACCGACAAGAATGTTGCTGGGTTTTTTTTTTTCAAGTTTTAGTTGTGAAAAGATTGAGAGGAATCCTTCTGGACGAGTTCATCAAGCTCGCTCGCTCGCTCACTCACTCACTCACTCACTCACTCAGGAGTCGAGGAATAATTCTGAAGCATTGAAGCCGTCACAAGAACGCCTACGAGAGCAATAAAAGAAGAAATAACCCACGTCAGACATTCGCAAGCATTCCCCGTGGTTCGACACGTCAAATTAGAATTAAATCGTGATGATGATGATGACGATGATGATGATGATGATGATGGTGATGATGGTGATGATGGTGATGATGATGGTGATGATGATGATGGTGTTGATGTGGTTGCTAAATGCAAGGAACAAAAAATGCCTTGGCATTATCGCCCTGATAAGAAAGATTTACTGCCGATTGTAAAAGGGGAGGGAGGAGGCCAATTTTATGATGCCTTGCTATCGATGTCATACCACAGTCGTGTTGATGATCATGATCGTCATCGTCGTCGTCATCGTCGCCATCGTTATCATCACCACCATCACGATCATGATGATGATGCGTTTAGGGAATGTACAATTTCATGTAATTTTGCAAAAGGAATGAGCCTTTTCTTTTAATATTCCAGGTGATGACGATGATGATGATGATGATGATGATAATGATGATCGTGATCGTCATCACCATGACCGTCATTATCGTCGTCATAGTAACGCATTTAATCAACAATTCAAACTCGTGACGCGGAGAACGCAACCATGACCGTCGTCATGACAACGCTACTTAGTAACCATTGTAAACTATTCATTTTCAACATCGTCTCTCCGGTGGAGCCCCCCCCCTACAAATCGTCCCTGAGGGAATGGACGGATGAATGAATGCATGGATGAATGGATGGATTGATGAATGGATGGATGGATGAATGAATGGATTGAATGGATTGATGAATGGATGGATGGATGAATGAATTGATTGAATGGATTGATGAATGGATGGATGGAGGGATGGACGAATGGATGGACGAATGGATGGAGTGATGGATGGATGGGGATGGAGGGATGAATGGAGGGATGGATGAATGGACGGAAGGGTAAAGAGCGCTAATCTATTTGATTCAATTAATCATGTCTTTGATTGGACGGTCGACTGAGCAATCGTGAACTATTGACAGGGAATCAATCACTTTCAATCAAAAGATTGTCGACAATCAGAAGTTGTCAAGGAAGGGTTTCGTGGATTTGCAAACTTAGTGTGCTAAGTGGACCCGCTGATTACCTGGTCGATGGAGATATTGCATGCTCCAGACGATTTTGTGGTGAAAGGATGTGTGAGTGATTTATGTGGGTGAGTATGGGTTAATGAATGAGTGAATGATTGAGTGAATGAATGAGTGAATGATTGAGTGAGTGAATGAATGCGTTAATGAATGAGTGAATGATTGAGTGAATGAATGAATGCGTTAATGATTGAGTGAGTGAATGAATGCGTTAATGAATGAGTGAATGATTGAGTGAATGAATGAATGCATTAATGATTGAGTGAATGATTGAGTGAGTGAATGAATATGTGAATAAATTAACGAACGAGTGAGTGATCAAGTGAACAGGTGAACGAATGATTGAGCGAATAGGTGACTAAATGAGCGAGCGAGCGAATGAATGAATTGTGTTTGGACTACAGTGAATGAATGGGTGAATTGATCGAGTGATTGAGTAGAGGTTCATTAAGATATTAAAAGTAATTGATTCATTAAACACTTGACTGAGCAAACAACCTCCCAAGGAGGAGAAGAAGAAGAAGAAACCATGAAATGTTTGTTGAACGTAAACGGCGCTGTGTGCGTAGCCAAGCGTATCCAGCCGATGTACGCCAGAGTTTCTAGGCGCCAAACATGTCCATTCACAACAACACAACGTCACAACAACACAACGTCACAACAACACAACATCACAACAACACATTTTCTTTTGGAGCCAGTTAGCCCTTGATCATTCCATTATTAATTTGTTTAAAGTAAAAGGTGGACGGCTGGATGGATGGATGGATTGTTGGATGGATGAATGGATGGATGGATGAATGAATGGATGGAAGGATGGATGAATGGATTGATGGATGGATGGATGAATGGATTGTTGGCTGGATGGATGGATGGATGGAAGGATGGATGGATGGATGGTTGGATGGATGGATGGATGGATGGATGGATTGATGGATGGATGGATGGATTGATGGATGGATGGAAGGATGGATGGATTGTAGGATGGATGAATGGGTGGATTGATTCATAAATTGTCAGGCTATCGACGAAGTCGCATGAATTTTCAAATAAATTTTTTTAAATTCGCTATTGTTGTATTGAAAGCATGTATTCTTATTTTATCGCTAACTTAATAACTATTTATAAATATCGTAAATAAGTTAATTTTAAATTGCATCATTTGCATAAATTTATTGCATATATTGCATAACATTGCCAATGTTTATGTTTATGAATCACATCTTAAAAGTGAATCAATAAAAATCAATGCAGGAGAAGCAAGTCATTTGAGGACGAGTGGAAGTAAATTGTCAACTCAATAAGTTATTGTGAATGATTAAAATTATTTATTGTTGTGACGTGCAGTTCAATACTTGTATGGTACATAAGGAGTTGTCTTCAGAGTTCTCGTGTGGTATGTTTGAGTTGATAATTGTTGTTGTCTTGCGTCAGTTGTCGAAATAAAGTTTAGTTTCTGTTGCTTATGAACTTGATTTTAATACGAAAAACCCATCATTTATTATTATTATTATCTCTTTTTTTTTAAATTGAATATATTCGCAGAGTTTTAAATGTCTTAAAGTGAGACCCATCACGATATGCTTAATAAAGCAGTTTCTTTTCTTTTCATTTGAACTCCGTGAGAACTTCAACATTCCGACATTCATAAAATCATCTACCTTTCGCATTAAATTTGAATAATAGCATTTAACATCAACAATAAAAATAGCAAATAAACGTAATTATTTCTATTACGTAACCAGATATTCTTCGTCCACTCGTCAAAAGAGATGCTGGATCTCTCAACATGCGTTTACCAAGGAAGACCAGTTGCTGCCATGGTTGGGCGCCAATTTGCTTGCATTCAATCATAACTAATTTATTTTGCTTTTCGTTGATTGTATTAAATAATATTAATTATATATCAAGTATTTTAATTGATTGCTTAATTAATTAATTTAATTGATTAATTTTCATTACTTGCTTCTCAAGTATTTTTTTTAGTCATTCATGAGTTTTCATGATCTGATTTCAATCTTTCGAATTACCCTCAGTAATGTTTACAAGTTCAAAATTATCGCTGTCTGAGTATTTATTGATCTAAGTCCAAGGTCTAAATGTGAATGTGTATATGTATACAATTAATTAGTAGAAATTATTTGTGAATTTCCCTTACAGAATATGGAACGTCGAAAATCAGATGTCACTACCTCCTCAAGTCTTCTACTAAATTGATACTCTGATGGAAATAATTATAATTAGTAATCATTAATTCAAATCTTGTTGCTCAAAGTATAGCAGAAAACTGTTTGTATCGATGTATTCATTGATTGCATTTGCAGATGTGTTGACGGATATATTTTTCAACTGAACTGAATGGAAAGCGTTGTTGCCATGACAATTAAACGTCTCTCCTTTCAAAGCATTGAAACAAAGTTTCAAAATCATTAATTTATTCCCTCAAAAAAAAAACCTAAATAAATAAACTCAAAGAGTTACACTTCACGATAAATATTAACTTATGCTATAATTTAACAACCCCCTTTGTAAGATATTCTTTGTGCAAAGGATCGATTACATCATGCGCAATACCTGATCATGCAAGTTTCTGGATGAATGGTTGAGGGAAGTCGTATCACAGGTGAAGCTTGTCGAAAGTACCACCATCAGGGGGTATTTCCATGTTAAGCCTCCAGTAATTGAATTGCAATGATTGAAACTCCACTTGGACAACTAATTCTAGAATAACTTCGGAAGAAACTGCCGAACGCCAATAACTTGTCATTGACCATAAAGATTGTGAGAGAAAGGTATTGACGAGCGTAAGGATTCCATAATCAAGAGAACATGCTGAAACGAAGTGCCTGTGAAACTACCTTAAATAATAAATAAGTTAAATAAGTTTGTAATTACATTTGTATCTAGCGATCTTCTGATGGCCTCGTGCATCCGAAGCGAGGGTGAGCAACACTGGCGTAGGATTTAAAATCGAACAAGGTAGGGGCGAATTTTTTTATGTGTGCATAAATATTGCAACAGTAAAGTGTAGTACTTTACGCATGGTTGATTAGCGGCAAACAATTAATTTCACACTAAAACACAAGAAAAGCAAAGACAAAAACAAAGTAATTAAGTTATCGAAACTTACAACATGTAATAAATACTGTGTACCCCCTTTGGCGCTCCCAGTTGGCTACGCATATGGTGAACAATCGCCCGACCTATTATTTATAGCGCCCCTGTCCAACGGAGCTCCCTGTGCGAACGCGACACTACGACATTCCCCCGCATGCAGGAATGAACTCAAATGAAATCACCTAAATCATACTTTTACAAACCATTTATTGAATATTGTTTGTCACTACGTCACACCCAGATCAATAATGTCTAAATACGTTTCAAAAAGATGAACTCAAGAGCTACTTTGAGCTTTCTGTAGCCTGAAAGTTGGCTCATTGCAGTTGCCTAAATGACCAAAGAAACCTGAATAAAGCCATCAAGAAAGAAAGAATATCAGAGTAATGGTATGGTTTTTGGTTAGATTCAAAGATCTCGACAGAATTTAAGACGTGCTTGCACAGATCAGCATTTGATGATACTTATTTAATTAAACTGAAATAAACCGGGATTACCTAAACTTGGGAGGTTTTCAATTAAGTTTATTCAGTGAACTGAACTGAATAATCGAGTTGAGAATTTGTGTGGAACTGTAAGACTTGTTGGGTCTGGTGCGAGATTTTTTGATCTCAGTGGGAATCCTAAAAACTTAATTCAGATCTGCAGAGCTGCCTTACAGAAGATTCTAAATAAAACGGTTAAAAGTTGCAATATAAATTTAATTTTAAAAAATTATTAATGCTTCCGCCAGGGTTACACCTATTACTAAGATTTTACTAAGATATATCAAGATGTAAGAAAGTACATTTCAAAGAAGCGTGAGTTGTGAATGCAAAGGTGTAGTTGTCAATTTTCGAGTTTCGATCAGAGGACTTTCAGGCTGATCATAACTAAATAGGTTTTTCAGGTAGGAGGCGTTATTCTCTCGGCTCACCTTACTGGAGTCCAACCAGGCAGCCGTTCTGTTTTGGTTAGAAGAAGGGTAGTGGTGACGTATTTATTGAGACATTTGTGTTTGCTGAAGTTGAAATACGCATGTATTTTCAACTGACGTTTCACTGGACGAAAAACATTGTTGCCGCGATAATAAAACATCTTCTTTCAAAACATTGGTTACAATCACATTCCACAATTTATGATGCAAACTTAAGAAATTTCTTTAAATACATCTAATTAGATAGATCCAAACAAGCACTTTCGTTACACGACAACAATCGAGATAAATTTTGCCATGAACTCATTGAACTTTCCACGTAACCAAATAATTAAATTAAAAATAAAAAAATCAGGTGAAATTAATTTAGTCTTTTATACGAATCGATGAGAACATTGCACAAGTAGTTTCCCTTCTTAACTAGGCGAATTCACGAAGGTTCACAAGTCAGTTACTCCAACTTGAGATGTTTCTCTTGGAAAAAAATCAATCGGATCTGTCGGTATACAAGATGCTGGTCACGCACGGATCGGTGCAGACGTCCGGAGCCTCAAATTCGGTGTAGAATTGTCTGTCCGCCATCATGGTCACGTAGAGACTTGCTGCCTGCTTCTTGCATGCCATCTCATCCAGGCACAACTCTTTGGAACGCTCCATGAATGCTCTGTCGCATTCCTCCGAAGTTACGCCGTTAGACGAGCCCTTGAGGAATACAAAATAACTCTCAAATGACTTTTAGAAGGTATCGTGTCGATATTTAACCGATTTAATGTGATATTCGTAATATATATCGTAACACTCTCGTATTACAATATTTGTAATATATTTTAATATTCGTAATATATATCGTAACACTCTCGTATTACAATATTTGTAATATATTTTAATATTCGTAATATATATCGTAACACTCTCGAATTACAATATTTGTAATATATTTTAATATTCGTAATATATATCGTAACACTCTCGTATTACAATATTTGTAATATATTTTAATATTCGTAATATACTCGTAATATTCGATTGATCTGCAATATGATCCTATTGGAAATGATCAGCATTGAAGGAAGTAATCAGTAGAAAACTCATGAAAATCTCAGTGAATTTAATTACATTACATTTTAATTATACATTTATTTAATCGCTTCAATTTGTTCGATTAATTATCAATTTATTCTTTTAGCAGGTAAAACCTCTCAGCCATTTTCACTTCGTGAATATAAATAGAACCATTACAGATCCACTCACGCATTTATAGCAAAGCTGATGAGCGTTGCACAAATCCACAGCCTCAGAATCAGGAAGCAAGCCATTGAGCCTGGCGTACAAGCAGTTGTCTACCAATTTGGCAGCCTTGGGACACCAGGGTTCAGTATCTGAGGAAAATATTTATGACGGGATGATTTCATCAAGGTATCAAATAATTTAGCGGATTTTAATCGTTAATAAGTGAAATTACAAGATTTATTTGTCCATTAATTTGTAAGCATTTACGAATGTAAGACATTAGCAGGTGGTTGGTTCTATTGCGAGTATCTAACTGCAACATCGGTGAATATTATTGTGAACGTGACATTAATTTAACATCACGAATTTAAAATAAAATATTCCACGTTTTGAAGATTAAAAATTTTAACAGATTTAATTAAAAACTCAATTTACTTTCCACATCTTCATCGGATGATGAAACCATGGGACGATTTTCTTGGAAAAATCCTGCGAAATTAAATTTATTTCCTCAAATATTTTTGACTATTCATCAATTAAATAATAAATGCTGGTTATTTAGTGAAAATAAATTTATTATAAATTAGACTTTTATGGTGCCTGCATGCAATTCTTAAGGCCATGATATTGCTGGTGTTTCTAAATTGATTCCCTTGTTATTTATAATTATTTATGTTTTTAAATTGATCCCTTTATTGTTTATAATTATTTATAAAAACATTTCTTCAATGCTTTAGAAAATAGTTTGATTACTTTTCTCGGGAAATTCAACTTTCGTGATGTTTCTAAATAGTGGATTCAATCGAAAATCTAAAATGGAGAAGAAAAATGTTGGAAAAATAAAATGTGTTCGTGTTGTATTCCAAATGTATTTTAATAGATTAATTATTCCAGCTATTAATTCCAAATGTAAGTGCTTTCTTAAAGTGAATAGTAGAATTCCTACAATTAAAGCTGATGTTGCTGTCATTTGTTGCACGACATTTACATTGTTAATCAACATTTTCCTCATGTTTGTTGAGATTCATCAACAAAATAAATGATAATAATTAAGCTCTCACACGACAATATATATCTTATGACAGATGATATCATAACAGATATTATGTTTTCAACTGTTACATGCAAATATTTTTTTGTCTGAAACAATGCTTACATTTGATAAATTTTATTCCCTGTGATAATCAAAAGTGTCATCTATCATCATCAGGATCAACCCAAAAGTGTAATGTTTGAAACTCATTCTTGTAGAATTAACTTCACCTGCTGCTTCAAATAAAACATATTTTACATTCTTACACACCTGTAAATTATCATTTGTAACTCGAAATTGAGTCTATCGCAAAGTTCATAAAGCAAAATTTTGCGATTATTTGGAATTATGCAAATGTCATCAAATTTCATGGAAGGTTTTTGGCTCTGCGGCCATCTTAGGCCGCAATAAAATATTTCATTTATCTAAAGAATCCAGGAAATAATAAATTTAATTCTTTAATATGTATGCATATTCACCTAAATTTATTACTAAAAATTACTGAAAAATCAATAAATTTAATTAACAACGAGCAGCAGCAACAAGAACAACTCAACAAAAGCTTAAAGAAATATTAGAGATTGACATTAAAGAAATAGCAAGAACATCTCAACAAATCAAGTAGTCACGATGTCCACCAACCCGAAATGGAATGTCTGGCCATATTTTCCAGTATCTTCCTCCTCAGCTGGGGATCGATATCGCCCTCGTCGTACTCCTCATCGTCGTCCGGAAAAATGAGCGGTAAAACTTTATCATCATTGAGTGTTTTGTAATTCTTCCTGTAAGACCTGAGGAGATTTCGAAGGCTCTCCTCGTCTAGAAGTTCGTCAACACTGTGGTCAACTGGGTGGGGTTTCTTTGACCTTGAAATAGATTTCCACCCTTCATCTGATTGGCTCATCATTTCCTTCAGTCTGCCTATCAGCTCTTCATTTCTGAGTTTGTGTCTATCTAACGTAATATCGCCTGCCCATTCTTCCATCAAATTGCCATCCTCATCCTCCTTTACAGTCTCTCCTTCATCTACGACATCATCATCATCATCACCACCATCATCATCATCATCATCATCATCATCGTTGTAATCTTCAGCACCGCTGACTCTACGTTTCGAGTAGCGCTTCAGAAACGAGTAATCGGCGCCATTATCGTAATCATCATCGTCATCATTATCACCAGGAGCAGCATACTTCTGCAAGTCCTCGGCAGGGTAGTCGTTCTGCTTGAACATGTAAGGTGATCTCTTGGCGCCAGAATTCTTGATTGAAAGTTGTATCTGCTTCCTGATGGCGCTCAGTGATCTCTCTTCTTCGAGGGCCTTCCTCATGTGGTACATCTGCTCATCGATGGTTCTGGGGTCGTCCTCGTTGTTCAGCTCAATCTCGCTGGCCAAGTCCAGTGCCTGCATGAGATGTCTGTTCTCTGCATCTTGAAGTGCGATGTAGTTCTTGAGTAGGTCAACATCGTTCGCAGATTTCTTAGGTTCTTCCGCAGCGAGGATGCTCCTCTTGTTCCTTGGACTCCTTTCGACTTCCTCAGGCCCAAACAGACGATCAAAATCATGACCGTGAAACAGTCCCCTGTCACCCTGTTCGAACAAAGATTTGAATTTTTCTTCATCGTCATCGTCACCACCAACATTCTTCAGAGCTTGGTTTCCATCTTCAGGAGCAGGAGTTATAACCTGAACTTCCTCCTCAATTGGTTTCACTTTCCACTCTCCGTTTTCTTTTCCGTTCTTGGTCGCTACGGCAACGACCTTGGCGACCTTCACCAGGGGGTTGCTTCCGTTTCCAGAAGAACTGGACTCCATCGACTGACCCGTTACTACTGCAACACCTTTGTTTCCGTTGCTCTCGATTTTGGTCTGGCTGGATTTTTCCTCCCGAAAACTGGAGGAAGACTTGAGATTGCCAATGTTTTTCATGGCTTCATGTTTGTCCTTCATCATCTTCCTCATCATGGAATCGAACATTTCACTTTCGATGTCGTCGTCAAAGAAGCTGCCCACATCCTTTCCTCTTATGATGGCCTCCATTTTGTCTCGCACCTGCTGCCTCAACTTGTCGGGGGAAAACTCCCTCTTGTTGCTATTCATAGCATTCATACCGCGGTCATAATAATAATTGTTTTTCAATAAGTCATCTTCGTAGTCTTCGTCATCGTAGTTGTTCAAGCGGTTTAAATCCTGGAAATTACGGACATCTTGAGAGGCGATTCTTTTGTCTATGACGAACCCACGTGACAGGAACACGAGACACGTGACCAAGGTGAAGGTGAGACGAAGTTTGCTATGACCAATCATATTGTTCTTCAGAGGAGAGGGCTTAAATAAAGAATGTAACATATTAAATGGCAAATAAGTTTGCATTAAAAATAGCAACGACAGAAGTTAGCCATTGGTTTTTAAAAAATTAACTTGAAATAAATAACAATTAATTACACCGCAAACGAAACAAAACAACAAACACTCCACCTGGTGACTGCGCAAGAATTTCTTGCAAATATTATTTTTAATAATGAAACAACAACTATTTTCGGATGATAATTTCACAGAAGAGAAAAAAAAAGTTAACTTCCGCCTTTATTTTGCAAACACCTGCTCGGAGTTCCAAGAACTGTTGTTTTCCATTTCAATGGAAACATTTCCATCTCAAAGTTATTAGAACTGGCACTCATCTCCACCAATTTTAAGGTGTGCTTCTCAGCGGTTTCCCGCTGAGATAAAAACTTTTGATGTTTTAAAGCGCACTCGATTGCAAATGATGCTCCTTCAAAGTTGAATGTTGAATGCAATCATCTGTGCTATGTTTTGTGGTAACAACTTGTAATCACTTCTTGGATTACATCAACCTTGTAATAACTTCTTGGATTACATCAACCTTGAAATAACTTCTTGGATTACATCAACCTTGTAATAACTTGGGTCAATTGTTTATTGCATTTTATGTTGCATTTTCGACTTAATTTAATCGATCAAAATCAATTTACTGAAGTTATAAAATATTATAATTCAATCATTTGCGAAATATTGTTGAGACATTAATAATGAATTGACACATTGACGATTTTTATTTCCGAAATATTCTAAATAGAATTAATTACAGTAAGCAATTCATACGATTGGGATGCCAAAATAAAGCTAAAATGCTCAACTGTTATCAATTGACATTTGAAATCAGGAGCTTGTGAATGTAATTAATAAAAGCGACATTTCATTGATAGAGGAGTTGGTTGAAATATTGAATTGATTGAAGATTGGTTGAGGGATTGAGAGTTTCAACCTGCTTTAAAGAACTTCCATCCGACTCATTTGCATTCTGTTCTTCCCTTTAATTTTCAATTCAAAATATTCCTTTGAAAAGGTGCAATTAATAATCCGTCAACAATAATTCTACACATAAATACCCACATAATATTCGTAAATAAATCTAAACACAAATAAATGTCCACAATTCACCAGAAATTAGTTCAAATGAAATTGGACTTTTATTTGAAGTTAAGAAAAGTAGTCTTTTGTTTAAAAAATGTTGAAGGTCTTATTTCTGACTGAAGCCCAAAATGCTCAAGCCATGTTTGTATTCTTGCAAACCTTTATTATTTGCAAACTGATTACATTACAACCAATTTATCCAATTACACAGTTACGCAGAATTAGTCGTATTTCAATGAAAAATCATTTGATTTTAATTTTGTATTCCTTGCTCAGGAACGAACTTGTGAGCTTCTGGAAGTTTCTTAGATCCAAAATGTTCGAAAGTTTTAAAATAATTTCGTTGCGACAGAAAAAAACCAGGTACGTAATGCTTTCGAATCCCGATGTTTTCAACTTTAAACGAACCAATTACGTTTCATTAAATTCCATAAAAACATTATTTTGCTTTTACGTCCATTAACGTTTGAGGAGTGAGTTGAAAAATCAATAAATGTAAGTTTTATTATTTTTTCAAATATAATTTAATAATGTTTTGGCACAAACTGCAAAAATCATCGAAAAATTATTAAAATTCACGTAAAAAGAAATTTATTAATAACAATTAATGTTTCTTTTACTCACAATAACTTTAAGACATCTATCTTTAAAATCCATTGATTTTACTAAAGTTTTTACGAATTTTCCATGCAGTTCTCTCCAGGAATCACATCTTGGAGGAGGCTCAGATGACTTGGACAGAGTGTATTCTGAGTGGGTAAAGGCCAAGGATCGAAGCGAGAAATTGTAAAATTTCCACAATATTAATATTTTAATACCAAATGATATTTTGACATGTAACTCTTGTTCAATTTCTTTAACGCATTTATGTTTTAAACATACACTAACATTGTTATCGCGGTATCGTAACGAGTTGAAGACACCGGGTCCCTGCCGAAAGGAGGGGGAGGATAACGGATCCACCAATGACCGGACTTCCAATGGACACAATTTTTGGAATCGAATCGGAGAATGACATTTCAGTGAGCAGGTTTGAGTGTGGGACTTGAGATTCACCAGGCAAAGCTAAATTCGAAGGAGAGGTGGAGAAATAGCGTTCTGGTGCAGCTGTGCATCCAGGGAAAATATGATATAAGGGCCGAACGATACTGGACAGTATTTCAACCACAGTTCCGAGTGGGTTCGAGTTTCCGGCCTTACGGAAGATCTTCCACGAGTTCCCTCGAGGAAATGAAAGTTTGGGTGTCGAAGAAATGGCGCGCGAATTGTCAAATGACGTAGAACGCGAATGAGCGTTTATGCGCGCGGTCGATGAGCGTAATTTTCAAAGTGAAGGCGACCGCTACAAAGAAAACATAACGCTCAGTTTGCATTATATGGTGTCCATGGGCAAAGGTCAAAGATGTGCGAGTCCTTAGTATGTGACCATATAATGGGTGATGTTCCGAAGATGGCTAACGTAGGGTAATAACCGACAGGGATAACCCCCCCCTGATCAAACAGGTGTGGCCCTGAGAACGTAAGAAGTTTGGGCCGAACTTTCGGGGGCACTCCTCTGATGATTCCTTGTCGGCACACTCCGTGGTAGGAGTTTCTTAGTACTTTGTACTTCACCAACGTATCGATTACCCGATGACACCACCATCCGCAATGCGCACAAAATTTTACTTTAAAATGTTTCACAAAAGAAATTTTTGCGCACACAGACTTAAAAAAATCAGGGGAACATTGGCTCCAACCGTCTCTTTGGAGAGCATGGTTTTGGCCCATTCCACTCGAACTTGTGATGGTTATTAAGAGCTGGAATCTTTAATCTTTTGCACATAATAAAATATCATTAGGTCTCCAATAACTTAACACTGTACTTTTACAAATTTTTAAATCAAGTTCATTTCTAATTTGATTTGCTGAAAATTTACCTGTACTTCATGGTTGAAGCCTTTTTTACCAGGAGTCTCTTCGACGAATCGTCAGTTTCTTGGGTCTTCCATGATTATTTTTTCTTCCATATTCCTCAGGAGCTTTTAAGTAGTTACTGATGAAAGTCTTGGATCGATTGAGCTCCTTGGCAATTTCCCTGATCGAATAATTTGCTTGTCTGAAGGCCTCAATCTCCCCTCAGCCCCCTCTCCTTATCAGACAACATTTTACCTCCAGCCAAGTTTATAAAATAATAATTTCATGAACTTCAAAATAGTTTTTAACTCCCTTTGGTTTCATATATCGATAATATTTACATAAAGTGCATTTTGATTGCGTAACTATCAATATTTCAAATTTTATTGGTCGTAAGTAAGGATGTCCTCGTGGTTTTCAAAAGACCCCAAAATGCTATTTTGCACAATTTACAAGTTCTACCCGTTGAAATTATTGGAAATTGTACAGGACGTTTTGTGTACAATAAAGTGGTGTTATGCATGAAATTGAGTAATATTGAATTTACATCTAAAATAACAACAATAAAATAATCAACCCTTAATAATGTCAACAAATGAAAACGAATTACCAGTTGGAAGAGAAGAATTCAACTTGTCAGGGTCATGCCGAAGCAGGATGTCGTCGATGTTTTATGGCGCTTGAAAGAGCAGACGTCTGTAGCAATGAAGGCTGGTTTCACAAAACACCACCGCTGGAAATACTGCCATCCGTGCCTCCTTTTGTAGGCCGGTGGAAGCAACTGGAGGCGTATTCATCGATCCGTTCCGAGGCAGCTCGCCTAATTAAAACTGTATCATTACTCACGATTAATTGCCAACGTAGTTATGCTTGTGTTGTGCCTGTTGTATTTATTTCACATTTGTTTGATTTGTGCTGATTTATAACTAATTGTTGATTTACTTTTTATTTTCTTTTTCCGACAAGTGAAAAATATTTTCCAGGCGAGCATTAACTGGAAAATTATGGAAGATGTTTTGATTGCGAATTTGTGACGTTTCTGACATTCGTGATGGTCGCATGAACCTGTCTCGAGGTCTGTTTATGCCACTTGGAAAGCCTGGAAAACGACGCAGATCCAGCAGCACACTGTGGAGGCTTTGACTGCTGAGGCGTGAGGCGTGCAGCGTTGTGTGTGAGTGACATGCCAAAGTTAAGCGTGGGACAACCAAGAGCTGTCTGGATGAATTAGCATAATTAATTAATTTCGACTGCAATAATTTAGGATTAGTACATCGATTGGATGATGATTTACATCCTTTTGATGAATGCTGGTGAAATTTCAACGACCACTTGATTTCTTGAATGTTAATTGCTCATTATAATATTATGATAATGTTAAAATTAAGTAAATTAAAGAATGAATGTGAGTATGAGTGTCAAAATGTTATGATGATGACATGCACACTGACAATGTTATGATGATGACATCATTGTATTAATGCATTGATATTTTTATAATGATTTATTGTTTCGGCAGAATTAAAATATTACTTATTTAAAAATAATGCTACTTAATGCGTAATAACATTTCATAATGTTGTATATTACGTAAACAATTACATAATAACATTATTTTATTGTTTATCTTTTTTAATTAACCAAGTAACAAAACATTAACTTCTTCAACTCATTCCATCACAAGGATTCATTTCTTATGAAAACACCTTTCCAAGTTACCTTTATTAGCACCTGCGAAGTGCCAATCGTTCACTCAGGTGCCGTCCACTAAAACAAAACTGTCAGATAAAATGGTGAGCAGTTGAATCCAGCAACGGAAATGTTTAAATAAATTTAATTCGGAGAGTGCAACAGGAACGTAGAGTCGTGTGATGTGTTGTTGTGTCATTGTGAAGATGTGTGGTTGTGTCATTGTGACGATGTGTGGTTGTGTCATTGTGAAGATGTGTGGTTGTGTCATTGTGACGATGTGTGGTTGTGTCATTGTGACGATGTGTGGTTGTGTCATTGTGAAGATATGTGGCTGTCTGGACGTGAAAATGTGTGGCTGTATGGATTGATGGAAGCAATTTGTGAGGGAAATTTTTCGAGCTTTCTTAAGCCTTCCGAATCCTACTTTTGCATTTTTTTAGACGTGAAGTAAAAGCATCGTTGTTCGTCCATTTAGTGAAGCCGATAAAATAAAGTTATCCTGATCATTTGGTTATTTAAAACATCCAGTTGGAATATCTGATGTGAAAAAACTAGCAACAGAAGATATGGAATGTTCACTCAATAATTTAACAAAAATATTCCTAAAGGCATCAATTCACATCTCCATAAATTAATTCACATTTCCATGCTTTGATTCGCTCAAGTGAGGAGTTATTTCATCACCTGCGGTATTTGTTGTTCTTGCTTGACGTTGTTGTCTGGACAAACATATTTAACTCTCACAAGCAATGCACAACATTTCTCTTCTTTTTTTTTTGAAGCTCTTCTTCGCAATTATACGCTGCAAATCAAGAAATTTTATGAATAAGTTATATTTAATCATTTCATTATCATGACCTCATAAAAATGATTTCAACTTTGTAATGGAAAAGCCATCCGCGAGTTACTTCCACTTCGACAGAGGGCGTGTAATTTCTCATCTGAAACTTTTTTAAAACATTAATTTAATAATATTTAATAATATTAATTTAATAAATTTAATAGAATAGCATGAAAAACATTCAAAAGTTTGAGAATGTTGTTGGAACGGTTGTTGGACTTCAATGCTTCAAATTGGCTTCATTAATTCGTCCGAAAAGGAAATGTCCGATAGTAATTATCCCAATAACTAATTTATTATTACCATTATTAATATTATTATTGTTATTACCATTATTAATATTATTATTGTTATTACCATTATTAATATTATTATTGTTATTACCATTATTAATANCATTATTAATATTGTTATTGTTATTACCATTATTAATATTATTATTGTTATTACCATTATTAATATTATTATTGTTATTACCATTATTAATATTATTATTGTTATTACCATTATTAATATTATTATTTTTATTACCATTATTAATATTATTATTGTTATTGCTGCACTGTAATAAATAATAAAGATCGATATTAATAGCAATTGCAACAATAATATCATTACATAATTTCATAATAATATTAATATTCACATCAATAATAACAGTTAATTAATTTTTTTTTTCTATTTTTTTCTGGTTATCGCTTCAGTCTTTAGTTGTTTTATTTTGATTTATATTTTTATTCATGAAACTGTTAAAGTGCTAAAACAAAATAGAAAAAATTATATTATAACAATAATTTCTTATTATTAATTAATTATATTGTTATACGATTATTAATATTATTATCGCATGATTACAATTTTAAAGTTATGTAGTTCAGAGAAGCACGCGATTGTGTCGACAAGAAAGCACTTGAACGGATTTCAAATAAAAGTCTGTTTTCTCCGCGTGTCAATTAAAAATCTCAACAACATTCCAAGTTGAACATTTCATTCCCGGTTGTTACCAATTATTCGTCGCATTCGAACGAAATAAATTCAAGTTGAAAACTGAAAATGCCTTCTAAAAATAAAATTCTTAGCATTTATTTCGCCGAGAATCACAGGGTGAGTCCAAGATTTACTTGAAGTTCACGATTTCACATTCTTTCAATTCTTCTGAGCTTTTGGAAGGAAAATGTTGAGAAGACAGATCATCTCCTCCTTATTTTAATGGTTTCCCATTTCCTCTGCAAATACTTCGTGACACGTTTCAATCCGCCAAGGTCAGTTGGAGGACGTCTAAAAAAAAAAACAGAAGAGTTTATTTTCTGCAGTTTTTATTTCAAATGAAAATTACCGTGTTGAATGTTGATCAACAAAGTTATGAAGTTATTTCTTTTATTTCCAATCTCAAAGGAAACCAATTAATTGATTTAATCAATAATTCGTCTCAAATGATGATGAAATAAAACAAGATTGCGAACGTGGCTGGCCTCATAAGTTGCTATTTTTGTGCTGGTGTCAGTTTTCCTGGATCGTGTGACTTTTGTTCGCAAAGCAACCTTCAACCTGAAACCGCTCCTCTTTCTATTTTGGGAACAACTTTTCAACTTTAATCGATGCGCAGTCTACGTGATGTAATTCATGTTGGATCTCAAATGCAAATATTAACATAAACAAATAAAATATAATAAAAATCCACGACTTCTTTCCATTGGAGCTTCTTCTTCTTTCTGCAAAGTACGTCCTCCTGAAGTACTCCTTTTATGAATTCTCTTTATGAGCAAACATTGTCTTAAAACATCCGCTTCTGAGACTTGAGGCTCCTGAAAGGTTTGTTTCAAAGGGATTATTGACATTGTGTCGGTCGAAAATAACCCGAAGCAAAGTTCTGCTAAATTTATCAAATAAAAATAAGGTTGAAAACATTTGTAACCACTTGAGATAAGCTTTGTGGATTTGTTTTTTGACTGATTTAATAATTGTCCAATTACTAAATCTCATGGACAATCATCAACTCTTCTTCATTTGCATGTTCTTCTTTCCACAGGTGCGTGGTCCCTGGAAGTCGAAAAAAATAAACAGCAAGTGATGATTGAATTGCCGCCACTAATTACAGTATTTTGGTTTATAAATTCATTTAAACGCATCAAAATGTCATGAAATGACTTCAAGTTAATTGTAAAAAGACATGAGTCACAAAATTTATAACTTGCATAAATTAATTTATTACACGAACGACATCAAACTTACGCTGACATGGAAATTATTTTAAAGGTCAACAAATAGATCTTTTTAAATCAATTTTTTACACTTTGAATTAAATATTAATTTAAAACAAAATGAAATTTTATCTTTAATTAAAGCAAAAGAAATTTTTTTGTTTTAAATAAAAATTTTTTTAGAAAAGTTAAAAATTTCGTTAAAGTCATAAAAGTGAAGGCAAAAGATTATCAGCAACAACCACAACATTATCAGATCAATTCTTCTCCTTCTTTCATAACCATCATCGTTGCAATCATCACCACGCTCATCATCACCATCATCATCATCATCATCACCATCATCATCATCTGCAGGTTAAAGTTGTGGGCCAATAAAATCGTTGATGGTTCCGGCGCACGCGTGTAATGCTACAAGAAACCTGCTTTCTGGGGTTGCCTTCATAATTTAGACATTATAAATATAGCTTTTGAGCATTTGGTTGTTCTACTTTTCAAGTTCGTTCAATAACTTTCCATTGGAGACTTCAAGCATTACGACTGGAGAGACATTACGAACTTTAAGAAAAGCTTGGAAAAGGTAACGAAAAGATGGCTTATTGTGATGCAATTATTTCCGATTTTATTACCGTTAATACCATTACTGTTGTTGTTATTACTATCGTTGTTGTTTATTATTATTATTATTAATAATATTATTATTGTTACTGAGTTGATTGTTGAGGTTGTTTTCCTTCTCAACGCGATTTAGCAAGCTCTGAGAAGGAGCATTTGAAAAAGTCACGTTGCAAAGTAATCATGGAGAAAGTAAATGTAGATTGGTCCGACTCAATCAGAACCAATAATGCAATAAAATAACAGAATAAAACTATTTATTAGCTTTCAATCCCCTCGCACAATTTCATAATTTGTTCTATTTATCCAAAGAGTTCTTTGACTTGCAAGAATTTTTTGTCTTCGATGAGAACAGCGACTGCTGTCTGTTTTCAAATAAATTGCTCATATTACCGGCTGCTAATCCCGACAATCTGTCTAAGTTTTGAGGTCGTCTAAAAATAACTCAAATAATTATCTTAATAATTATCCCTAATAGGGTTCTAGGTTCTAAAATTAAATTTGTGATGATAATTATTTTAAACTCGAAATTGTAATTGAGTTTTTATTCTTATTTTTTTAGTAGCATCAAAATTTCATTTGGAAATTATTTAAAAGTGAAAAAATCATTAATGTGATAAACCAAGCTGTGTAAGATCCGCCAATAATTTCATGATCAGGTTGATGGCAAACAGAAATAATAAACTTTTATTAAATATTCTCTGAATACACTAAAATAAATAATAACAGCTTTGGAAATGTTCCACTTTTTGAATCCACATTTAAAGAATTTTTCTTTCTTAATATTTTAATTACTCAAACTTTTTGAGGTCGAAGTTTGACTTAAAATGTCTAAAAGAAGTTTGAAAAGTGTAACTATCTGACTTAAAAACACCTTTTGCGTAATTGTGTGCATTCGAACATCAGGCATGTCGGAAAAGAAGCATCAGAAAAAGATCAACATGTCAGAGGAGGCCATCATAGGTGGGGTTATAATCATCACCTGTCTGGCATCCACCATTACCATGTTCCTCATCTTTAAGAGAAGCCAACAGGTTTCATTACCACGTTATTTCGTTTTACCTGAGTTGTGAGTCTTTAATAAATGTGCAATAATTAAACTTAGTTTTTAAATTTATATCAAGTACAATTTAAAAACGGTAATTATGTTTAATAATTATTGCTCTAATTATTAATATGGTGACAATGTTATTATTGTTGTTGTGGCTATGAAATATACTAGTAGCTGTTTTTTGCTGTAAAACTATAAAATAATATCAGACAAATCTCCTCCTGACACGCCCTGTTACCGTATGCGAGGATCCGCTGTGCATCCAAAAGGCGAGCATACTCCGCAAATATTCCAGCCTTTCCACTGATCCATGCCAGGATTTCTACGAATACTCGTGCAGCAGGTTCAACCAGGAAAAGATCGCCAAGGAAGAGGGTGAATTCAGAGAGGATTGGACACCACGCGAGAGACTCGGCAAGTGGGCCTTACTCCAAATGCACAGGGTATGCATAATGTTTTAATTATTCGAAAATATTTTTTATTTGCATTTCATTATCAACCATAAATACATTAACACATAGTTATTATTAATATTGCAATGAATATTATTATAATATTGACGATCATATGCTTTATTAACTGCAGAATCATGCATCCATATATTATTTCATGGGATCGTTATTAAATTATTATGAAATATGATATTACGATGTTAAAAGTATACTGGCTTTAATAAAATTATGAAATTATTATTAAAAATAAAAATATTATTTAAAATATTATTGTAACGTACGCATATCGATAAGATTACAGATGCTGGAAGATAAAATGTACGCATATCAATGTGATTACAGATGCTGGAAGATAAAAACATCGTAATTAGGAACCAGTCGAAATCATTTGATCTGGCGACCCAGTATTACAAGGCCTGCCTCATGAAATTCTCAGACACCAAGTCAGGACCAGAAAAATACCCAGCATTTCAAAAAGTGATGAGCGTGAGTCGCTTTGGACTTCTTGAGTTATACATCTTCTAATGAAACCATTCAACCATTCATATATTTAAAGTTAACTAACCAGAAATTCTATTTTTATTAACAAGTAACATTAATACGTGCTCAGAGAAAAACTCAGAGAAATTATTGAAGAATTTTATGCACAACTTTTCAACGATGATTTTGAAGTCATAAAATGGTACGACCTCTGAGAAAAAAAAGTGTTCTAATAACGAACTGTTTTTCTCCGAAGCCACCCATTTAATTGAGTGAAATGTGGGGGTGCATTAAAAAAGAATGCATTCCTCAAATAATTGAACACGGGTCTTGAAGTACTTGAAGAGATTCCAGCCTAATCCACTTTGTGTTTCAACCTCCCAATAAATCTTCTCCTTTAAACGTTTACCACAAATAATTATTTTAATCGTTAGCAATTTGCAGAATTCAAAATATTTCGTTCGTAATTTTTTATTTATTGTTATTCTGTTTTTCTTCTTTAGAAATTACAAAGAACTCTTGATAAATTTTAATTATATTGCCGTTTGCTTTCAAAACACTTTTATTACCACCGGATCCAAAGCCGTTGAAAATAATGAGAGATAATTTGGTCCAAATATTTTGATGATAACATTGCCATGCTAATCGATATGATTGACGAATAATGTCTCCTGATTCAAAGAACACATGAATCCAATTTACTGTCTTAAAAATTAAAAACGCGTTGTCGATGCAGCAAAAAATCATTTCGTTTTTGAGACAGGATTCAATCCATTTCTAAAGGCCGCAGTTGTTTTCATCTTTCAGCTTTTCCAAGGAATCGTACAAGATTGGACTCCGGAAAATAATTTGGAATATGCTTTGGGATTTTTAGCAATTTATGATATTGATGCAGTCATAAAAATTAAAGAAATCTACAATCAATCTCTGAAGAAATACATCATCTCAGTATGAATTGGTTTTTTTATCGAAAGTATATAATTTTATAAAAAAAAATTCTAATTTTTTAATGTTTTTGAATGACTTTTGTAAATTAAACATAAAATGAAAAATAAAATTCCACGCGTAAAAATGCAAAAAATTATAAATTTAATGAAATAATAATTTAATAATAAGAAGAAGAAAAATGATAATAATTTTCAAAACAATCCACTTTTAAAATTTCTTATTTCACTACTTAAAGTTAAAAATTAAAACCTTTATTTGCATATTGTAGTTGGATGCTGGAGAGCTGACATACGAAGGTTCGTATAAACGAGTCAAACATCGTTTTGAAAATGAAAAGGATATCTTTATGCAATACCTGAGAAAGGCGTCTATTTTGATCAACGATTCTCTTGGAAGAGAAGTTTGGGAGCTGGAATATTCTCTCTTCAAGGTGTTTCTTTCAGCTGCTGATATTTCTTATTTGTGTTTTATTGTTTTGGATTCAAGGGATTCACTAGGGAAACTAATTAATGAACAAGAAACAATTTTGCGCCTCAGAATGTAACGCCGATGACTTTTAATGAATTACGTCGTTGCAGATATCTTACAACTACTCATCATCCAGTTTTTACGAAAATAATTCAGGTTACTTCAACATCTCAGATGTCCAAAAGATGCTTCGAAACTCAGTCAGTCTGTTGTTATGATTTAGGAATTTATAAATTTTACTATTATTTGCGAATATTCATCTGGAATATTTGCTTAAATTTAAAATTGAATGTTTAGATCAATCTGTCCAATCTAATTGGCGACACGTTTAACAAACCAATTAAAGAAAGCCAGGTAATATTTGTGAAAAATGTCAATTATTTGGAACATCTGCACAAAGTTCTTGCAAGATTCTCGAGGAGGTAAATTGTTTATTCTGCTTTGACAAAAAAAATTATTTATGAGGTGCGCAAGTACCAAAAAGTAACAAAAGTCGTCTTGTGAGTAGACTCTTTATAAATGTTTGCGGCGCATTTTCAGAAATAAATCAACTTAAAACCATTTTTAAAAAACTTACTAAACTTATCAATCATTGTAGGCATCTCTTTAATCTCCTGAAGTGGTACTTGGTTCGTGCATCGTCGAGGTTCTTGTCGTCAGACTTCTCTGAGTACCTGCCCTTCATCAACACCGATGCATCCCTGGCCTCCAGAGATTGCCTCCCGTCTACCATGGACATATTCGAATACGCCACTGGAATTTTGTACTCGCGAGAAAGAAGGCTAACATCAGAAGACAAAAACTTGGTTGGAGAATTATGTTAATTTTGGTTATTATTTAAGCGTCGATAGGTTTAACTATGTGGTGTTCCTATGATTTCAGATAAGAGAAATTTTTGACGGATTAAAAGAAACTTTTGAGCAGCTGGTAAATTCGAGAAAATGGTTGGTTAAAAGTGAATGCAAGCATAAAATAATAAACAAGCTGCAAAGTTTAAAGTACGACCTTGTAGAAGATGATGACCTTGAACTGGCAAATCTTGACGAATATTATAACGAAGTTGGTTAATTTATGCTAAATTTAATACAAAAAAAAACGTTAAGATGCAATAATAATAATCAGACATGGTCCTTATTAATAATAATGGCAATAATATATTATAATAAGTGATATTCCACTCAGCTTTCCATCACGAGGAACCAACTGAAAAACTTCTTCGGAGGAATGATAATGACGAAAAACAAAAAGAAACTGCTCAAGTAATTTATTAATTACTTATTATAATTTATGCTTTACATGTTTATATGGAAGTGAATTTATTAAATTTAATTGCCTACTTTAATAGTTGGCTGGTTAATCCAGTGGACACTCAGGTTGCATTAAACCCCCAAACCAACGGGCTTGAAATCCCACTTGGTTTACTCCAAAGTCCCGTCTTCCAATCTGTTTACCCCAAGTAAGCGTCTTGTTTGAACTTAAAAGGTTTACACGATTAGATGTTAGCGATCATATTATACCTAAATTATGTTGCATAATTTCTGTTGCATTATATTTCTCAACATTTCAGATCAATTCTTTATGGTACCCTCGGATCTATCTTGGGTCGACAGTTATCTTATTCGCTAAACGAGTTCGGTACGACACCCATACACTTGTTTTGTAAACAGTGGTTTATTGATTATTTATAATTATTAATTTATTCAATTCTCATTAATATTATATTTAAGCTGATTGAGAATGTGATTTTCAGAATTAGCGGATTTTAGAGATGAAAACAACTGCTACTCCGGTTCATACAGGGAGGGCAGAGTGTTTAACGTTAAGGTGAGTTTGAAATTAATTTGTATATTAATTTTATTAATTTTATTATATTGACTAAATGCTATCTTTCAAAACATGATCTACTTATTATATATTTGAAAGTATTTTGAAGAGGAAATGGTCAAAAACGAAATAGAGGCTGACCATTTGAGTGTCAGATTGGCTTACTCTGCCTACAAAAATTGGCAATCAAAGGATCATGCAAACGAGACGAGGCTGAGCATTGGAGAACTAAGCACAAGTCAAAGTTTCTTTCTAAGTTATGCCCAGGTGATTTTGGAACAGCTTTTAATATAACTGTTATTATTTTTAAATTTCATTTCTAAAACAAGTATTAATAACAATTATCATAAATATTTGTCGACGATTTGAAGGCATGGTGCAGAACATTGCAACCTAATGACTGGATGGACCTTAACCCAAATTATGATTTTCAACATCCATCCAAAATGAGGTTCTAGATTCAAATTATTTTATTTATTATTTACATTTCATCACAATATTACCTTCTGCAATATTTTTTTAAATAAATGGGCGAATTCACTTTTGACTGCAGAATAAACAACGTCCTGAAGAATATTCCGGAATTTTCGGAAGAATTCAAGTGTCCCGTCGGATCCCCGATGAATCCTGTTGAGAAATGTTTGTTGTGGTGAAGCTTTCCAAGGACTTCCTCTTAACTGACATCTACAATCATTCATTTCTTTGACATTGTTGATATTTTCATATTTATTTTGCTTGATTTCTTTGCAAACTCAGAGAAAAACGAATTTTATTTACTTTGTTTTGTGGAAAATCATAAGATTTTTAAAATCAATATTGATGTTATTTATTATTTTTTTCTATTTTTGATTGATTTTTTTTATAAAATTAAGTGTGTAAAAATGTGAATGCAAAGAAATTAAATATCATTTTATTCCGAAATAAATAACTTTTAACTTCCAAAATGATGATAATGATGATGCCTAGAATAACATGGCATCCATCCATTGCAGATAGATTTTGGTAGCTCAGCTTGAATAGTTGGATAATGTCGAGTGGATATATTCAGAGAAAAATTCTTGTCATTTTTAGCTCCAAGCAAATACTTTTCAATTATCTATTGGATTGACTCCCTTAATATCAATCACAACGACTAACCACATCAATCGGGAAGTTCGAATGAACAAGAATTAAAACTTGCATTTTCTCAGCTCAACGCATCAAACAATTTCAAGTCAATGTGCGCGGAAACAAATACAGTTAAAAGAACCTTTAAAAGAAGATAGTAAAAACATTCGCGGTACAGAATGACTACTCCACAAAAAGCGGGAATCCTGCAAGCAAATAATGCAAGCAAGTAACATGAGTAAATCTATCACCTTTTTCGTCATGCAATAATTAATCCACTTTGATAAATTTATATGGAATTCCTGAAAAATATCAAACGATGTGGAAAAAACCTGGCACAAATAATTTATGGATGAAGGATCTTCAAATATGGAATGTCGGACAGAACATCTTCGCGGAATAGCGGCTCTTCCACAAGGAAATTAGAGATGCTGACGAAGTAAGCGAATGACTTACTGGATGGTTGTGGGAATTTTTTTCGGATGTCTGACGCGGTTAACGAGTAGAACGCAACTGGTTAGCAGACCCCCTCTCTTTAGTGGCTCCTCCATGCCAATTGAGACGCGGGAGAAATCTATTTTATTCATATAGACCTGGGATCGAAAGGTTAAATTTATACGCACTGAAAGAGAAATTAATGATCTTAAAATGCCCACATTTAAATCGTGGAATGAAGTTATTAAAAAAAATCATACAACTCTGGATGAATAAAAAGAAGTCTTACTGCAGATCCTTTCGGTATTTGATCCTGACTGAGATGAAGAAGAGTCCTGTTGGAATAAATGACATTTGCAGCCTCATCTTCATCCACACTGATGTACTTGTATCCTATGGCGCCAGAATTTTTTATCTCCTTTATGAAATTATTAAAATCTTTCTTAATTAAATGCTAAGTAATGAGATTTATGTCAATTAATTACCGTAAATGTTTTTTGTGCTTCCTCGCTTTTACCAATAACCATCAATTCGGGACCTGCCATTCCTATGTAGTCCTTCAAATGGATAGCAGGTGGAAACACTTTGACAACTGTCGTTGGGTACTCAGGAAAGGCTTTCGCAACCATCTGAGCTCCCAGTAAATTTGATCTCTCCGACAATCCAACAAAGATTTCGCGACCTTTAGCACAAATTATTTATTAAATACTGAAGGTTTTTGTCACTAATCACTGGAATATCGTTCACAATATTACTCAAAAGTGAATACCAACTGGAAATCCTACTTACCGGTCCAGAGCACGTCTCCACCCTCGATCGTGGCTTTGTCAGACTCAACCTCCACAACCTTCAAACCCAGTTCCTTTCTCAAGACTTGCCTCACGACAGCCAACTAAATATTAAAAAATATTAACTAATTTGGAGTCCTAAGTTCGAAAGTATTCTTTGTATTCCAACATTTTTAACAGGAACAATAGAATTTTATGAGCTACTTCATAAAAACTATCAAATTATGTCTAGAATGTATAAAAAAATGTTCTAAAACGCTCGGAATTTAATGACAATTTGAATATGGTTGAAAAATAAATCGTTGAATGTGATTAAATAAAAAAAAATAGATATTACAATTACTTAGTGACAAAGAAATGTTTAAGAAAAAACTCCCAAATTAGCCTTAATATAAAACTAATAATTACTCAAACTTGTTACAGAATATTCAGCCGTACCTCCCCTTGTCTGGATGGTTTGTCCTTGATTGTGGGTGGATTGCATATCAGAGCAGTTCCATTGATGACTACGGCTACGTCGCCGACAAAAACTCCATCTGGATGTTTATCGTCAGATGGCAACTCAATGACATCAAGCCCTATTCGTCTCAATGCTTCCACCAAGTCTTCGTGCTCTTTTCGAGCTTTTTCAATGTTTATTACTTGTCCATTGCGAAGTGGGAAGGAAGAAGTGTCCACAAAACTGTTCGAGATCCTAGAGACAATGGCGAAGTTAAACTTGAAGCAGTCTGAACCCATCACACCAGTGAGAGCCATCGCGACACTCCGATGCCAAAACACGATCGCGTCTGCACTATTGGCCATCCATTGCTGCGGCGTTGCTTAATTTCATGTCTCGGCAGTTATAAATTCGTTATCTTTTATTAATTAAAACAAATTAATGTGGCTTGAAAGACATGTTTTTGTTAAAACATTATTGCTCCGTCGTTGGACAACATCAAAGCTTAACGATAAAAATCGCTGCTATTATTTTGTAATAAATTTTGTGCCCTTTATAGATTCCAAAATGTTTAATTAAAGTTTTTTCATGCTTACGATATTAATTACCATGGTTTGCAATTATTCATTCAATTTTGAACTTCTGGCGCTTCGTACACCTGGTTCTCATGGCCTAGAATTGATCATGATGTCGATAGGATATTTTAGTGGTTTGGTGTTTCTTGGTAAGAAAGCGATTTTAGTACATTTTACAAACTTAACTAAAACTGACGCGAAGGTTTAACTTTGCAGCATGTCTAGTTTCTGTGATTCACAGGTGGCCTTTAAACTATGCTCGGATGTATTACACCTTTCTTTGAACGTTTGTTTTGAAAATTCCAGATTTTATCTTTCCACCTTGTTCGAACAGGAATATTATATTTCTCATCTTTCTCAACTGGAAAGAGAAATATCTTTTAAATCTGAAGCAGTTGGTGTTTGGTATTTAAATTGTCCAGGCATTTCAGATACGAATAATTTAATTTGCAGGGGTTTTATTACTCTTTCTACAAAACACTTGTTGAAAACAGACTTTCCATTGGTGTAGACAAGTTAGTTAACGATAATGTGACAG
The DNA here is from genome assembly GCA_011800805.1 of Hirudo medicinalis. Taxonomy (NCBI): domain Eukaryota; kingdom Metazoa; phylum Annelida; class Clitellata; order Hirudinida; family Hirudinidae; genus Hirudo; species Hirudo medicinalis. The sequence goes on along the minus strand of MPNW01000127.1, from coordinate 107,367 downwards.
AATATCCTGACACTATCAACACTTTGAAAAGATTTAACTTATATCCAGAGGTTGATCATTTTTTTGAAAATATCATTCATTACTTTTTATTAAATATAACGAGTTCTTATTGAATATAATATTCAATTATATTGATTAATATTCAATTAATTGAATATAATATTCAAAGTTAATGTTTAGTGAAATAATGCCTCGCAACTTGTTCAGATTATTGCAGCAATATGCTACAAGACCTCCATGATGGTGTTGTCAACTTTAAATCTTCGAACAAAAATATGCTATAAGGTCAACAGAGGCCAGGGAAGAGGATCTGTAATAAGTTGTGAAGGTTCGCAGAGATATTGCTGATTCGAATTAGAAATAAAATATTTTCATAGATTAATTCGGTGAAAATTATAATCACCAATTAATGTGTTTAATTGTAACTTAAGTAAGAGTAACATCTATCCAATGTTTTTAATGTTCTTGTCAGGCATAGGAGAGCCAGTGTTTGTGTACCTAGAAGCTGTTTTCACATTGAATGGTTTAATGATGGGTCTAATTTTTCTCTATGGAACTTATTTGAGGTGATTCTCAAACTAAAGCCAATTTCAGCTTTTCATTAAAATGTGGCAATTTTCATGCCATCTCCTGATGGTTGTTTCTTTTTTAGTGGAAACATTTTAGGGGGACTTCTAAGTGTCCTTTCATTCTTCTACAACCATGGAGAAGTAGGCAGTTAGCATTTAAAATTAATTGATTGGTTAATTATTCATAATTCTTTATTTAACTATCTGAGTGCACGAGAGTTTATCTGACACCTCCACTCAGAGAGAGTTTTGGTTATCCTTTCTGGGTTCTGCATTCCCTAACAACAACTTATGCACTTAGGTGAATATTCTATTTTGAGAATGCCTTTAATGTTTTAAAATTTTATCCCACAAATGTATATAAACAAGTATGCATTATGGTGCAATATTATTATTCAACTAAGACAATCTTTATGGTGGCGCAAGTCCGAATCACAGGACCTCAAGGCCACCGTATAAATGCGTCTTGAGAGACTTTCTAAAGCTTTCAATGGTTGATGCCGATGTGACCTGAGGTGGAAGTTGGTTCCAGATTCTTGGGCCAGCAACCGTAAACGACCTGTCTCCAGCACATTTGAGTCGCCCGGCCGGAACGAAGAAGAGCGACGAAGAAGATGATCTGAGTCGTTTTTGACTAGGCAGGTCACGGAGGCGAGTCACTTTCGATGCAAGATACGAGGGAGCCATCTATTTGAGGCACTTGAAAACTAGAAGAAAGCTTTGAATTCAATCCTGCATTCAAACCCCAGCCAATGGAGTTCACTGAGGATGGTGGTGATGTGGTCATATTTGTGCTTTCTCATCACAAGCCTGGCAGCTGCATTGACGACGGATTGCAGGCGATGAGTTAGAGTTTTGGGTAGCCCGACCAGAACTGAGTTGCAGTAGTCGAGCTTGGAAAGGACTAAAGAGGTGACAAGTGTTTTAGTCGCGAACGACGGAAGGTATGATGCAACGGCTCAGATCTGTCGCAGCATCATGAAGCACTCGAGTGCTATATGGCCGACATAAGCCTGCATGGACAAGTCGGAGTCCAGGAAGACGCCGAGGTCTCTAACTGAGGAAGATGGCGAAATCCAATCATTTCCCAGTCGTACAGGCGCAGATGGACACTGGTGACTACGACGGCGGGTTGTTAACAAAATGACTTCCGATTTGTTTGAATTGAGTGGGCGACTTGATTTCATCCATTAGTAGATGTCGTCAATGCATGCCGAAACCAGCGTGGAAAGCCCTGCGACGTTGTTGACATCACAGTGATCATAAACCTACGTGTCGTCGGCATAGAAGCATATTATTATTCTTATTATTTTACTTTTTTGTTTGATCAGCATTTGGAGCCATTTGAAACCTAAATAAATGACCTTTACAAAGATGAATTGATAAAAAAATTTATTTATTTCCCCAATTATATAAATTGTTCTAAGAGAACATTTTTTTGTTTTACAAATGCAATTTTATATTCTTGTCTATCAAGGAGCAAAGAATGCAATCCTTATCTTATTACTACCTCCATTTCCATCAGTACATTTCTCTTCCTTCTTCCATGGCAGGTTGTTTTTATTTTTCATAGTTTGAAGGTCAGCAATCTGATATAAACATTGTGTTTTGCAGTTCTCGCAGTTTGTACTGGCTGTCCAATTAGCCATTGTCTTCACAATTTATATCATCACAGAACTCGAAGTCATAAATTTTAAGTCTATTGTCTATGGATATCTGGTTTGCTTTGATAAGTTGTAACTCTTCAAACAAAAATTAACAAATTTTTCTTTCATGACTTATGATCAACAGCTGGGTCTAGTACTGGCAATTATTTTACAGTTTGGAAATTCAATGCTGATAAGTTCATATTTCTTATGCACTTGTCTGGTTTCTTTGGTAATTTTCATTGAGTTAAATATTAGAATTTTATATTTGAAATTGTATACCATCACAGAGTTAAATTAAATTTTAAAAAATTTTCTGAAAGATTCTGGCTGTTTTGAAAGAGACTTTCTTCAAGGGGCAACAATTGTTTAGAGATTATGTAAGCAATATTATACATGATTTGATTCCATATAAAAGCTAGTTCAAGATATCTGCATGTTTCTAGAATGTAAAAAAATTCATATGTCCATAAAAGTAGCAATTTATTATCATTTGCAGATGTTTATTCCCATATTCTTTGGTGGAGTTGTGATCTTCAAGTCATTGATATCCTTTCTCTTCAGAATTGAAGATGATGTTAGTTTTTTTCTAAGGTTAACATATTCAAGTAACATCTATTTATAAAATAGCATTTATTTATGTTTAACTGGCCTCTGAATAAATTAAAAATATCTTATAAATTAAATATTATTGTTGTTGTTGATTGCAGTGCTGATGATGGTGTTATTGTTATTATTTAAGTGCCATTTGAATCAAATCAAAATTTATTTACTTAGTCTCACATACTGGATATTCTGAAAAGTAAGTTCTCTTCATTTAAGTCCTTCCATGCCATGCTTTACACATGTGCACCTGAATTTGACTTCATTGACATTCAGGTATTTTTGACAGTATTTAATAATTGTTATAAATTGTTTTTTCTTAAGTGCAAATGTAATTTCAGACTTTTGTTGAAATATTCAAAACCATGCTTCTGCCTCTCACATTTTTTGTGGCAATAAAGATGCTATGCCACATGTACTGCAACTTTAAAGACAGGTGAAGTAAATGTTTTATTAATTTTGTAAATTTATTAAATGAATGAAATGCCAACACAGAATGGATAACAAAAAGGAAACAAGTAGTCAGGGATTATTAGCCTTAAGGATATGCAAACTTCCACTATTAGATTCCCAGTAATGAAGTGCGAGTATAGATAAAACACAACTTTAAAATTAAAAACATTACATTTTCTAATCTTCAAAGGCTATCTTACATCATTTTCTAGCTTTTCAATCAACAATTTCAGGAAGCATGATGTTGTCGCAGTAAGTTTTAAGTCCATAATTCAGTTGGTATTTGAGGTTGCATCTGAAAATTTTGAATTTAAAATTATTATGGGGGGAAAAAATGCTCAGTACAACCTGTCATCTCCATTTCAGTCTTTGTATATGATTATGCATCTCTTAGTATTCTTTGTTATGGCAACTACAACCATGAGACTTAAGCTGTTCCTAATACCTCATATGTGTATTATGGTATCCATGGTGACTAGTGCCAAGGTTAGAATTGTCTTTTTGTCATACTAGGTTATTCAATTCAATGGAATTTAATGAAACACACAGCCTGCAGTGAAGTATTTCAACAAGGTCTCCATATTTGCGGCAATAATTGCCATAATGTCCTATAAAGGCATTCAGAATTTGAGACTCCAAACTTCAATAACTGGAGAGTTTAATGATTATGCAACTGAAAATATGTTGCTTTGGATTTCGCAAAACACTGTGCAGGGTCAGCAATAGTTAAGCATTTATTTAATTACTAAAAAGCAGTTGAAGCTCCTTGTTATTCATGCCTTTGCTGAGTTGCAACTAAATTCACTTAGATTCTGTTTTTGGAGGATCAATGTCTACCATGGCAACCATAAAACTTTCCACAGGTAGACCAATAGTCAACCATCCCCATTATGAGAACTCATTACTCAGGTTTTGTTTTGTTTTTGCTGAAATTATTTGATTATTCATTTGTTGAATATTTTATTAAATGTCAGACATCATGGAATAGTAGATATTTCAATAAAGTCCCATTTCATTGTATTTCATTGATGGTTTTTCTGATTTTAGAGCTAGGACCAAGAAAGTATACACCATATTTAGCAGAAAGCCTCCAGGAGAAGTTTGGAAAAATGTAATTGATCTAGAACTGGATTTTATAGTTCTTGAAAGGGCTTGGTGTTGGGGGAGATCAAAGTGAGAATAAAAATTAGTTTCTATTAGTTTTTCTTTCTGAGCAAGTTATTCATATATTGCTTCATTAGAATGAACTGCAGCCTGGCAGACATCTGGGATTTTGAAGACTTTGAAAATAGGGAAAGACCTAGGATCTGTGATGTATTCTATTCAAATCCAAAACCTTACTTCCAAAATGTTTATCAAAACAATCAATATGCCATCTTGAGGGTCATCAAGGGTCAAAATTAAAACTTATAAGAATCCAAGTTACATTATTGTTTCTTGAGTACCAATGCCAAAGAGAATAATTTAAGTAACTTACAAAGAGTTACAAAGGAGTTAAGTTAATTTAATAGGTTCTCAATTATAAGATTAAAGTTTTGGTGGTTTATGCATCGCAATGCCCTTATGCGCATTGAGCAATTATGTTCCATAAAAGACAAAATTATGTATTCATTGTAGGGTAAAAATTTTAAGCTCAATGCGAAGTAGGGCTCGAGTGTGTGGCTGTTCAGCACGATAAACGAGGTAATCATACAAACTTAGATATTAGCCATTCTGCAGATTTACTGAAGTGTATTATTTAACATTTCCTCCATTTAGAGGTAAGCTTCCAACTCTTTCAGTCTGATTTAGTTGAATTAATGCCCAAGAAATGCACCGATCATTGGCCTGTTTCCATGAGTGCCTATCCGCATAAATTGACATCAATTTCGCATCATATATCATTAAGTCAGTCTTCGCCTGGATCGCTTAAAAAATGTGCTGCTGTGTGACCAGTGACAAAATGCTAGAGAACATATTGGCAATACTGACCAAGCTCTTTAGCTTTCTTCAAAGCCGTTGCCATGACAGTCAGATTTTGCCTTTTTTTTAAAGAAACATTGATTGTTTATAATACAATATGCGATAATATAGAATTTTAATAAATATTGATTTAATTTAAATCGTTTAATATGTTTTAAATTTGACTAAAAACAAAAATGCTCATAGCGCTTCTTAAAAAGTTTAAGTAGTTTTGATTGCGAATGTAAATAAGGCAGACGGTTGATTAGTGGCGTAGTGGATTGATGCTTTTTGTGCGTTGACTTACAGTTTTAATGCGAAATTAAAGTAATTTTACTATGTTCATGAGACCTTCCGCAAACGATAAATCCAAACTCTTGGATTTTGCGAAAGCAGCAAGAGAAGAAAGAGCTCTGGATAGAAAAAGAGAAAATGCTGCCATTAAAATACAAGTAGCTGCGCAGTCGAAGTTGCATTAATTTAAAAAAATAATACAACTTAATTTTTGTTTGAAGGCTTTAGTCAGAAAATTTTTAGCAAGATGCAAAGTTAACAGACTTGTAAGGTAAACACAAGATTTAAGGCTTCATTTTCTCTGAGAAAATACATTTTACGATTTTTTTTATAGAAGAGAAATTGATGAGCTATTGCAGATCTCAGGTGATGTAGATATGGAATACAAACCTGCTTTAAAACCAGGTTTGATGACTGAATTGTTGGTTTTGTTACTGAGTGGTTATTTTCTAATTGAATAATTATCAATTTTGCAGCTCTAGAAGTATTTCATGCCATACAGAAGTTTTTCTTAGGATTTGATGCCACAGCAGACTGCCAAGTATTATGATTAACATGATTAATGTTACGGTGATTGAGTCATTATTAATGAAACTGCCGACTGATTTTCAGAGGTTTGAATTCTTGCTTAGATACATTCTTCACAGTCTCAATTCAGAAACAATGAATAAAGTAACTTTCAGATAATTCAATGGTGTTGATGCTTTTCATTAAATTCTGATTTCATTTTGCTTTCAGAATGTCTATGTATCAGTTATGTTGTCGAAAGAGCATGTCTCTGCTTGGATCTCGCAACTGAAGGAGCTTCTGCTAAAGAGCTCCGAGTATCTCCAAATTCTGAGTGTTATTATTCAAGATGTCCTTTATTTGTAAACTTGATTTTTAGTTTTGAAGAAATTTATTTGTTTGAACAGCCTGACAGGCATGCAGATTCAAAGATGATCATTACCATCCTTCACTTCCAAGTCACCTTCACAAATGCCAACACATGGAAGTGTCTCACTTCTTCCAAGAATGGTTGGCATGTTTTACCGTCTAATTACTTTGTATTTTTTATTTTAAACAAAAAAATCAAAATTTTTATCAAGATTGTTCAACACATTAGGTGATGAAGTTTAATTTCCATTAAATAACAGGAGATCTTCTAAAGCCTGGAGTCGAACAACTTTGTAAGAATTGCATGGGTCACTTAACTTCTCACGGTCTTTATTCCTCGTTAAGAGTAGGAATGAGTTATGGTTTTAATTCTTCCCTTTGATTTTTAATGCTTAACTTATTATTAACTTTTGTAATCATTAACAACTTTAACTTGAACTGAAACTTCTAATGCAGGCTGTCCTGATCAAAGGCCTTTGCAAATCAAAGCCAACACTAAAGACTACAATGTTGGCTGCCATGTTCACTATTTCCATCAGGTTTCGCTCAATAAATCTTATTTAACTCAAATGTTCTTATTGCAATTACAAGTGATTTTTTAAACGTTGAAGGCCTCTTGTTGCATCGGACTTCTCTGAGACCTTGTTTACTTCATTCCTCCTGGAAATTCTCTCCGTTCCTGCTGTCATTCACCACATCAGCATTCTCTCCATCGAGGTTTATGCAATAGAGGCATTAGACAATGGAAAATATTTCTAATATGACAATTTAATGCAACTCAATCAGAATGTTTAGCTACATTTGTATTTTGTTTTTATTCCTTACATTTTTCTAAATTTTCATTTTTTTTTTTTATAAATATTTATTTGCTTGAGAATCCTTTAGAAGAAATACTTTTAAATGGATTTAATTGAGATTCAATAACAAAATATTAACCTACCAAAGGGAGATTATCCTTTTTCTTATGTAGAGTCTGGTTCTACTGATGACACACAGAATATTCTCAAGGAGTTTGGATCTTTTGATGAACGAACAGAGCACAAAAATCATATTCAATGTCCTTGAAGGGAATTATGCCCTCTGTTTGTTAGGTGAAATCAATTCTGATATTTCACATTTTTTAAACTTATAAATTCTCATCAATTAAATGATTTAAAGTCTAACTACATTTAATAACCTAATCAAGTCTCGTTTAGCAAATCTAATTCAGCTGGGAAATGCAGAAAAAGAGGTAATACTGCTAAATGTTATTTGTTATATGTTAATGTTTAATGTTTCAAAATTTCTTTTAGGGCCTCGTAGAATCGACAAGAAATTTTATGGTACTTTTAATGATTTATGGTTGTTGCTAACATTTTCACATTGTTCATCAACTTTCAACAGAGTGTGGCTACAAAGCTTTTGGAGCAGTGCAAACAGTATGTGAAAAACAAAAAGTCCAACTTGACACATTGGCATCCTGTCTTGGGATGGTTTGCCCAGAAAACTGATACCAGGTCATTACAGTTAAATTGTTAATTAATTCCCTTAGTTCAGAAGTTTACTTGAGTTTTTATTTTATTTCAGTCTAAATGATGCAATGCCTCTGGTTGTGCAGCAGTTATCTGAACTGTGGAACATAAAAATGATCAACCTTTTGTTCGAGCCTCTTTTTTCGTTTGCGTCTTCTATTGAGCCCGTTTCCCTCAACTCGAACCACAAGGAATCTCATTGCCAAACTACTAAAAGTATCTTACACTTATGTCCTGAAATAATTACACAGGCCTGCAAAATTTAACTTCAAAAACCTTTTTTTTAAATTGAAAATGGTTATAATGATTTTTGGGGTGCCAAATTCAAACATGTCCTCAGTTTTGTAAAGCCATCAATTTTTTTCACAATCTTCAAAGGTATATGAAAATTTATGAAATTCAAAGTAATTTCAAAAACACATTTTTGTATTTTTTGGCTAATACCACTGTTTTTAATACTTGTAGGGAATTATTTACCTTAATTTGACATTGTATGGCACATGCCTTTTTCTAGTGCTCATGAAACCCACCTGCTTTTTTGTATGAATGAATCTTGATTGTTTTTGAATTCAGCATCCACAAATACATAAGAAATAAATAAAATTAAGCAAAATGTTATTTCATCACAGGCCTGTGTTGTTAATTACAGTAACTTTTAATAAGTAACTTGTGACGTTTGCCTAAATTACCAATCAAATTCACTTTAAAACCTTAAATTGTGATAAATTTTCAAAGTATTGATGTCATTGAGTGTTACAATTGTGAATTTTCTTTTGAAATTCTAGCAAGTTTCCTGAAAAAAGCCCTCGAGAGGTTCTCCTACCAAGGTTCGAGTGGCAAGGCCAAAGTGGACGCGAGCATCATTTTTGATACCTGTTGTGCCTGCAAGGTCTACATGACCGCCTTGCAGAGCCTCTCTCAACTCAAAATGGGAATCATGGCTGGTTGGCATTTTATAAAACTCAACTTGTTCATGAATAGGAAAATGTTCTTGGAATCAATATTAGTGGGTTGTTCTTATTTTTATGTTATATTTAGCAACCAATTGTAATATCATAAATTATTAAGTATCATTAATGTGAAATGCTGTTATTGCATTTGCTATAGATATTGCTAAAAATATGTACATTATTGTTGAATGACAGGTTCTATATTCTTGTAGGACTGTGCTTCCAGGACATCTTATTGCCTCGACTTTGGATGCTGATGACACACCTTGGACCTCAGTGTGGCTTGAAGATGTTCCTTGACACAATGTCATCCCATGATATTGAACATCCACTTTTTAGCCTCCTTCAGCTAAGCTGCGACACTGCCAAGCATGTCATAACGTTAGATCAAACTATTCAGCTAATGAGAGGGGGTTATGTTAGATTTAAGGAGACGCCAAGTCTCGAGTAGACTTAATCAAAGTCTGGAATAGATTGATGTTGAAAAAACACAATGACATGGTCATTGAGATGTGGTTCCTCGTTATTTTAGAATTCTGGACGACGTGGAAATGTATGAGCAGGAGCACCCCTTCCCACTGCAGATGTTGGTTTCCATCAGCGCCTTCCTCAAGGAATTTGTTTACAGAAGCATCTGGCATGGCTACATTGGTTAAGTCTTGACACTTGTTTTTATCTCAACGGTCATGCTAAATGGGGATTTACAACATTATTACTAGTAATTTGAGCACATGGGATGATTTACAAGGTATAGATAAATTTATTCAAAAGGCAAATTAATTTGTTCATTATCAATTAAAGACAATGTTTACGTTGACGATGTTAAATATATTCCTTTGCCTTTGTAGGCAAGTTATAAAATTATTTTTAATTACATCTGGGGACGTTGTCGTTTCTGCCAGATGTAGCAACTGCCTCAACTGATCAAGTCTTCCTTTCCAC
>MPNW01000127.1:0-97197 GCA_011800805.1 Hirudo medicinalis | reverse complement strand
TTTCTGTTGCAGAAGATGTCGCACATAATTCCGCACAAGGAGGTGGTTGACACTTTTGATGACTTGAATTAATTTGATAATTAGGTGATGATTATCACCTCGATTGAATATTTGCACCCCCAGAGGATATCCCTCTTCCGGAAGTATGTGGCCAGGGACAAGGAATCCCTGGGCATCTCCAGCTCTGTGCATTCCTCTTCTCGATCGACCATCATCACTGTCCACCGCAGCAGACTCATTGAGGTCTCGCAGATTTAATTTTATACATTCATTTATAATTTATTTCCACTAAATTTATTAATAATATTAAGTTTTATTTTGCATTAAAGCATGTTTCTTACTTTTTAAACTGTTTCACTCTTTATTCAGAGTCATTGTTTTTATTGTAGTTTTATGCAACAAAAACAAACTGCATTACCATTTATTTATTTATTTTCAATTTAAATGCCTGCTTGATAAGAATGTAATTTGTTTTATATACCTTGTTTACATAGCACCATATGCATATCGTCAGAGGCACTTTTTTGTTAACCATTTATGCAGCTACCCTACCCAAGGGTGCTCGTGGCAGTGCAGGTTGGGTTTCGAACACAACACATTACGACTGTTGGCATTACTGCCTCAAGCAGAAACTCAACCCATTCGGGCGACCAAATTCGGCAAGAATTTGTGTAAGACTCATTCTGATGAATTAATAACAACCTGACTGTTTGCAAAATGAAGGATGGCTACAGACAGCTGATTACTCTGTCACCTCCCTCTCTTAAAGGCATCATCCGAGTTAAATTTATAAATGAGCAGGTGAGTTTTTGATTATTTGAATCGTGATAAACTTACTGTTAATTATACATTTCTTTATTATTGTATATTACATATTTTTTTAATATGATTATAATTGCTGCTAATTATAGTATAATTAAGTTACTAATGATGATAAGAAATAGCAATAGCATTGATGTGCAATGTGTGACACCTCTGTGTCATCATCGAAACATGTTCAATTTTTCAGGGTTTAGATGAGGCAGGTATTGATCAAGACGGAGTTTTTAAGGAGTTCCTTGAAGAAACAATAAAAAAAGTCTTTGATCCTTCTCTCAATCTTTTCAAAGTAAAAAAAACACTTCACTTGTTGAGAGTTTTACCAGTTTGAAGTCTCAATATTTTCTTTTAGATTTTAGTCATATTTTTTAGTTTTAGTTTATGTAATGCACTGTGTCACTCATTTGCATTATTTTAATATTCATTTGTATTATTTTATTATTCATTTGTATTACTTGCAGAGGTTCTTCGGAAAATTTATTTTACAATTCTTTAGCATTTGAATAGAATTTTTTGAGCCTCAATTGATCATAATAAGTCTTAAGTAAAACTTATTACAATGTCTGCAATTATATTGTTTGTTAATGCAAAGAACTAAATTCATTAATGGATTTAGGCCACAGGTGAACAGAAGTTGTACCCTTCACCAACTTCTCATCTGCAGGACAACCACCTGGCCCTATTTGAATTCGTAGGTCGAATCCTTGGAAAAGCAGTTTATGAGGTGCTGGTGTTTGTTTTGATTCACTTTGCAGCTCAACTGCAACAAGCACTTTTGAATTTCAGATGTGCGCTTGGATTTATAAATTTAATTGCTTGGTTCTGCTTTGGAATTCAGAATGCATTTTGAATTTTGCCATTGATTTCCACATTTTTACAAAAGATTATGGTGTGCATGTTCCTGAGTGCAGAGCTTTGAAAATAACTTAATGATTGTTGTTGTCCTGGTAAACCGATTGAAACGATTTGCAGGGGATCGTGGTAGATGTGCCGTTCGCTTCGTTCTTCCTCTCTCAACTCCTCGGTCACACTCATTCGGTTACTTACAGCTCCATCGATGAGTTGCCATCTTTAGATCCAGAACTTTACAAAAGCTTGACTTACGTTAAAGTTGGTTTCACTTTCGCAGATTTTAATTCATTAATTTAATTACATTCAAGTAAATACTCTCTAGCATTACAAAGGTGATGTGAGTGATCTCGACTTGACATTCTCTTACGATGAAGATGTCATGGGAAAAGTTGTCACGCACGAACTCGTTCCCGGTGGCAGAGTTACTTCGGTGACGAACGAGAACAAGTTAGTTTCTACATTTTAACCCGATGAGCCCCGTTAACTCCACGAAAATGTTTTTGTAAATTCTAGAATAAGTTATCTTCACTTGATGGCCCACTTCAAGATGAGAGTGATAATCAAAGACCAATCAAATGCATTCATCCGAGGGTTCAAAAGCATCATCAGTGGTGAATGGCTGGACATGTTCTCCGGACCTGAACTACAAAAACTCATCTCTGGAGACACGAACGACATCGATCTTGACGACCTGAGGTTTCAAACTTTTAAAAAAAAACCTAGAAGTTGTTGGCATTATTTATTAAAAATCTTATTGCTTCACAATTCAAAGGAAACATACCCATTACTATGGAGGATTCCACAACAACCACCGAGTGATAGATTGGCTGTGGGACATTCTGAAGAAAGATTTCACTCCTGACGAGAGACGGCTTTTTCTCAAAGTTTGATATTTTTCCGCATTATTGTTCTTATGAAATTATTTGAGTAGCGATTATTGTTTGTTTAATATTTATTCTTCAGTTAAACTAGATAAATTACAACTGATTGCAATGGATTTGCAGTTTGTCACAAGTTGCTCCAAGGGTCCTTTGCTCGGGTTTGCCCATTTGGAACCCCCATTTTCCATCCGATGCGTTGAAGTCAGCGAGGACCAGGTGAGTTGTACTATTCAATCTTTTATTATATATAATGAATATATTTCAAAATATATTGTATATGTGAAATACATGTAATGCATTAAAGATTGCATAAAATTCACATTTCTAACTTACAAATACATCAAATATTGACTTATTATTATTATTATTTGTGCATAGGACAGTGGTGACACAGTAGGAAGTGTCCTCAAAGGTTTCTTCAACATCAGAAAGAAAGATCCAGTAGGGAGGTTGCCAACTTCATCGACGTGTTTTAATCTTCTGAAACTGCCAAATTACCAGAAAAAGAGCACCCTCAAAGAAAAGCTGAGATATTCGATAACAAGCAACACGGGTTTTGAACTGTCTTGAAGCCAATTTTAAAATAAGCTACTCGATACTTAGTTGTTTCTCACATTTTACATGTTTCATCGTTTTCATCATTGTCTTTAACTTAAATTACAACTTCGTCTTTAGAATCAACGCACGTAATAAAAATTAAGTCTGGATTTTTCAAACTCTGAAGACTTGAACGATATTGTCTGATGTGTATTTATTCAGAATAATGCCACCTTCAAAGCCTTTGCAGAGAACTGAGGTAGTTTCTAAATGTGTTAATTTTGCATTGCATTTTACATTTAAAGATTGTTCTACTGATGATTGCGATCAGTGTTTAGATGAATTGGAGCATGAATGTACTTGATACGAAATTGATTTATGGAATTATAAGTATGTGTTTGGAAAATAAAGTGGCTGCTTGTTCTGGATGATAAATAGCAGATGCTCAAAGTACGATTGCTTGCCGGGATGCGTCAATCATTAAAGTGTTAGATTTTGCTTTATTTTTGTCCGCATCACATCTGGATTGGACATTCGCTACTTTCTTCTTAACTTTGAAATAATTAGCATCTATAAATTCGCTTGGTCCAACAGAATATCTCTTGAGATAAGGTTTCCCTCTAGGAGCGTCTGCTGTTTTCCTACTTGCATGAGCATTGATTGTGCGTGCAATTCCCGAGAGGAAATATTTACTTGTACAGAATGGAACTTACGAAATTACCGCCTCATGTAAGCTTTCGCCGCTCAAGTCAGACAAAAACTCTGTTCGTAAACCATATAAATTAATCTATTATTGTTGTTATTATTACAAACCGCACGATCTACGCAAATCGCCTCGTCCTTCTACAGCTTCTGCGACAAGAAAGTAAAAACTGTCGATTGACTGCCGAATTGAAGGACACGAATCAGCTACTTGGAGCGTACTTTAAAAATCGCTACTGATGACGAGCACATCGCACTCGCTCACTAGTAACTGTATATTAGCCATCCATCAGAAACAAAAATCACCCAGATCCTATTTCACCTGATTATGAGAATTTATTAAGGTCCCGTTCGCTACAGGGACGTGATGATGTGATTATTAAACCAACGAACAAATGAAAACTCGTCAAAATTCGAACGAGGTGCCTTTTATCATTTAGTTGTTTGCCAAATACATTTAAGGCCATTTGTTCTGCATATCATTAACCAGCTGCTACCGATTTACAGTTCAAAATCATCAAAGAGAAAGTAAACAATATCAACGCACAAAACTGAAATCACAGATGTGTCGTACCGACGATATTAGCAGTCAAGTGTTTGCACGAGTTAGCGAACTGAGGGCTTCCTCGCCAAATTCAATTTCCAGCAACATCTGCTGGATGCGAACTTTAGCCACGGCTCGCTGCTTTGGGGTAAACCTGTGCAGGGTTCCGAAGACTGACCTAACGAAACACTCCAATTCTTCGTCCGATCTTGCCACTTCGTTTACCTTAGGAGAACTCAGATGAATTCTGTGATCTATATCATCCCCTTCTGGCTTACAACTGGAAATGAAATATTCAGATTTGCAAACAATAGGCAGACTGTTTCCAGCGAAGGCAGAATAGTGAGCACCACTTGATCCAAACGAGTTGTCGTCGTTGTCACTGCCCATTGAGAACGAAGTGCCCATGTGTTCCTGACCGAAGCCTTCGTCACATTCGGCGGTGCAGTTCGCCTCATCCATGACCACTTCGGTTTTGATGCTGAGCAATAAATGTTGGTCCAGTAGGCTGGTGGAAAGATGAGATTCAAAATTCACAACAACCTGCGATGTTTCACAAAGGCATCCAGAAAATTCAGGTTATCCATCAATGGGTTCTTTTCCTTTTTTGTATAAGATACTCCAACAGGAGTTCCCTGATCCCTTTTAAAGCGAACGTAAGAATCCCGAATCAGACGCCATCGTCGTTGACAGTGATTTCCTGATGTAACAAATGCCTTCAAAGTTATGAACAATTTGAGCCAATTTTCTTCATTTTTTTCAATCGAAGTCATTTTACCTACCTTCGCTACCCAATTCTTCGGCTATTTTCCCCCAAGCACTTTGTTTAGCGGCATAATTTCGAAATTCTCTCATTCTGTAATTATACAGGTATGGAAACTCTTGCACTTTGTTTATCAACAACTCGTCAAACTCGCGCCATGCTTTAGCGCACATTCTGCCACAAACGTATCCTTTTCAGAAACGAAATCGTCTTGCAACGATGAGAATTACAGTCGCGTCTAACTAGAAAGTCATGTTATTGCGCCGCTGAGCTCCGTGCGTTGCGCGCAATCGTACCGTACGCGAACGAACCATTCTCGTTGGCATGCTGGCACCCCTCGTTTTGAATAATGAACTCGTCTTATTTATAGAACGTCTGACGTAAATAGTAGAGCTGCTTGGACCGCGGCGCCTAGCAAACAACGGACATTTTTCTGCTCCTACGTTTTGGTAGAAGAACATTTGAGGAGACTGATACGTCTTCTAATACTTATATTTTTGAGAGATAATTAAAACAAACAATTGGTAAAAATCTACTTGTCATTCTACCAGGTCTGATGTTGGCCCATGCGCCGTAATATTTCTTTCGTTTTATTAGCAAATTAGGTTTTGTTGTATTTGGCATCATTGAGACTCTGAATTAGGTATGATGGAATTGATGACATTTATCATTTCACAAATGTGGAAGCTGACGTCTGGTTAGTAATGGCCCAAAACTCGACCGGAATAACCTAGCACGATTAGTAGGTGGACTTAGCAAATTTTTGCAGAATCGCGCTACTAAAAATGATCGCAGATTTCTAAAACTTCCTTTATTTGCGCGCAAATCCGGTCTTTTAGCTCTACTTGGTTGTTTAATTGACTTGCGTATCGCCTCGGCTCCTGCTAAGTTGGATCATGCCGAGGTTAAATTATGCATTTGCCTTCTTCACCAATCCTTTTCGGATGGTTGGACTCGTTCATTTAGGGAATTTCGATCCACTGATGTGACCCTCCTAAAAATCTTATTTTAGACATGCCTGCTGCGACATAACCCGACGTTGGCGTGACTAGGTTAGTGATGGTTTTGGAGGCCAACTCGTACACCCCCTCAGATTAGTGGAACGACCTTATACGCACAGCTGCATAAATTATGAAAATGACCGCAGCTTAGTATTTGGAGCTCGAGCGTCGTTAGGTGCGAAGTTCGTCTTAATGGCGCCATCTGTGAGTCATGTGATATTGTTCTGGTCGCGGTTGGATGGCTGGTTTGATGGGTTGATGGTTGGTTCGGTGGATGGATAGTTGGTTTGATGGGTGGGTGGATGGATGGTTGGTTAGGTAGATGGATGGTTGGTTTGGTGGGTGGATGAATGGTTGGTTAGGTAGATGGATGGTTGGTTTGGCGGGTGGATGGATGGTTGGTTTGATGGGTAGATGGATGGTTAGTTTGGTGGGTGGAAGGATGGATGGTTGTTTTGGTAGATGGATGGTTAGTTTGATGGGTGCATGATTGGTTCACGAGCAGTTGAATGATTATTCTTCGTATCATAACCATCATCTCAACGTGATAAGATTGATATTAAAGAATCAGTCACTATCCATTCCCTTTCCTTTAAAATCACGTCAGCTTCCAATTAATGAATCCAAATGTTATTCCAAACGTCCAAATGTTTGAAATTTGATTGTTGTGAACTTGTGTTTTGTATATGTAGAATGGATGGAGGAGATTGTGTGAACAAGAGTGAGCTCAATGTTGATATGGAAGAGGGTGAGTTGGAGGATGGTGAACTAGACGACACTGTTGACGATGTTCCCCCTGCTGAAGAAATTAACCAATCACATGGTGAATAATCCTCACTTTTTAACATAAGAGCCCATTGAGATGATGGAAGTCACCTATCTCTAAATCACCAAATTTTTTGATCAACTTTCAGTTGAGAGTGTGTCACAAAGCCCTAGTTATCACGATAGAAAGAAAAAATCAAAAAAGAGAAAAAGGGAGGAGACTGACAAAGTACTTTATGAAATCTAAGTTTTCCAACATATAATTTTATTCCCTGGTTTAGTTTAAACCACTTTACATTCAGCTTGTCATCAATTGTTTGACCATCTCTAATTGCATGTACACAGGCATATCACGCATCAAGTGATCACCAACGAAAATCATTAAACGATTGCGACACTGATTTCTGCCACGATGGATGGATGGGAAATGACAGGTCATTCGGTGGGAACATCCAAAACAAAGCTTCAAAAGGTTCACATGACTCTCCACATAGCAGTGCAGAAGAATGTGGTGATGAGAGTGGTTTTTGTGAGAGGCAGTATCACGGTCAAAATGAAACCGAGATGTACGAGCCACCACATAGGATGAGGAGGTAATTAAGCCTTAGCATGAAACAGTTTTTATAACTGAGGGTACTTGTCATTCATTTTAGACATTCAGACAAAAGAAGGGGTCGTCGTAAAGGGAAAAAAACAAAGAAGTCTGTTGGAAATGATGCAAGTTATTTTATGTTCAATTTTGGAGTGAGATATTTGAAGAAGAATATTCCAATCTGTTGCTTATGTTTATTAAGGAATCCCTCGAATTCAATTTGCGAAACACTTGATTACATTCAGGAAACAGACGATCACAAATATGATGCTCCCAAGTCATTCAAGCATTTATCAAACAAGAGAAGCAAGTTCAATTCTGCTGATAAAGTTCCAATTTGCAAATATTTTTTAGAAGGCAAATGTTTTAAAGTAATACACATTCCCTTCTTATGACTCTAAAATAATTACAATTTTATAATTATTTTTTTAAATGTTGTGAAGGGTGATGAATGTGCATTTAGTCACTGTACACAATTTCAAAAGAAGGCTGAACTGTGCAGACATTATTTGGCAGGAACATGTAAGAAAACCACCTGCCAATTCTACCATGATATCCTTAAAGCAACTGATCTTATTGAATTTCTCACCGATGACATGTTTATTATTAATATCATCTTCGCACCTAAAGTTTTTACAATCACTCAAAGCAATTGTAATTTAAATAACTGCTTTTCAACTTTGACTTACATTTAAACGACGCTCACACGCAAATAGATATTGAAAGTCTGACATTCCTTAACAAGATGAATGCACGCGATTGGCCTTGCAGAGACTATCACCTGAGGGGGGGATGCGAGGACGGTGAGTTCTGTAAATTCTCTCATGATGAATTGACCGAAGAAACTGAGAGCTTGGTTGGTGTCATAACTTGATTTGAAAAGCTATTTAATCTGACTGATTTGACAAAATAATTGATGTTATTCAGCTTTGTGTACCTGTCAATAATCCCGGCGATTGTAGACGATCCACGGGTACGAATAATCATTTGAGATTTCTAATTTACTTGCCATTGAAGTTGGTCAAAGATGCTTAAATGTTTCATTCCTTGCAGAGGATTTTCAGCGACAGAGTCATGAAGATAGGAAGAAAATTCCGTCTCTCCTTGACATAGAAATATTTCCTCCTGGTCATGTCCCCAAGCGACCGTCACCTTCTCATCGAGGCGGTTACAGAGGAATGAGGTTTCACATTTGGTTGAACATTAGGCTCTTTTAGTTATAATATGCGTGAATTATATTTCTAATTTGATTTTTTTCCTTGAAGACCCACTCGAACGCTCAAATTTGCAAAGGGTCAGAAGAAAGGCGGTCACGGAAATGCACCCTTCAATACATCAAATTTTGGGGTAGATAATCCTAATGCCCATAACAATGGTATTTACGAAGTAAATTCTTGATAAAAGCATATTTTTCATATTCTTTGTTTGGGTTATTTCAGATTACATGAAGCAAGACAATTCCCAGAAGCAGAGACAAGGATGGGGTCGCAAGCCTTACGGCGTGGACTGGTATAAAAAAGACACGTATCATGAGGAACTTATTCAAAATGAAGTTCCCAATACATTCAAGTACTTTGGAGAAACTCTTCAGGATGAGTTCAACTTCGGAAAGGGCCTGGAAAACAATGAGGACGTTCCTCCCTCCTTGAAACGAGATCAAATTTTGGATGAAAACGAGAAATTTAATCTCCCAGATCATTGGGGTAAGAATCTGCATATTTGAATTGTTACAGGCATCTGTTATTCATTTTTAAATTATTGTCTTAAGATCATGTCAATGCAAGACAAGAAGCTGAAGAAAATATAATGGAAAACCACGAAGAAGATGACGCTTGCAAGACCACACATTGTACCACTCCAACAGATCCAAGCGTACGTGATTTATTATTATTATTGTTGTTATCACTGTTAATGTTTTTGACATGAACCAGGAGAGAATGGCCAAAACATTGGAAAGTCATGAAAGCTTTTACAACTAATATGTTGGCTTCAGTTGAGCCAACACTAAAAAATGACCTTAAAAGCTTATGTTGGAGCTCCAACATTTGTATCCTCTTTGAAACTTTAGTTGTGGCAGTGCTAGGAAGTCTGGAGATCACCTTAAGTGATGTCTCTCAAACATAAATATAAAATATAAATATGAATTATCTTATTTAAGGATGTTCTTTGCTTTTCAGTACACGAATATTTGCGTGAGCTCGCCTGATTTCTGTCAACCTGTGCAACAGCAGGCGAAAGCTATCCAAAACGTAAATAACGTTCAAGTTGCGAAAATGTTGGGGATGACACGTTCGATATTAAGGATTCCTCCCCCAAATATTTTACCTATGCAATGCAATGTCATCAGAGGGATCAACAGGCTCAATTCTGTGTCATGTCCCCAACCTGGAATCCTGGGGGCTGCTCCTGTGTGTGGCCCCATTCTGCAGAATCCATTACAACATGGAATGGCTTCTAATAATCCACCTCGTCATGTGAATTTGCCCCACCACCAAGGAATTCAAACTCCCCAAATCCTCAACCAGTTTGTTCCTCCTCAACAACCACTCGCTGGTATCTTGGGGAGAAATGCCAGGGGCTTGTTTCCATCTAACATACCACCTGTTAACACCCAACCATTTTTACAGCTGCCACCTTTTCCTCCACCAAGATTTGATTTCAATCAAATTATTCGAAATATTGTGAGAAACACTCTCAATACCCAATCTCCAATGTTCTTGGTCAATACTCCATCACCAGTGTAAGTGTCTAATACATATTAATAGTTATTGGTGATGATGTTTAATAGCTGTTTAATTGTTTAATTTAGGGCAGCTCCAGTAATTAATGGCTCCTGTATGCCTGTGGCTGAGGCAACTCATTTTGTACAAATGACGACAAAACCCCTTGCATTAACATGCCCGGCGACACTAATAACAATGCTAATCTCAGCATTAATAATAATAACAGTGTAAAACTGGGTGTCGACCCCCGCCTAAAAAACAAAGAGGAAAAAGTTGAAGTGGCACAAGAGGATGGTTGGTCATGTGCATTCTGTAATCAGTGCATGCGATTATTTTCTAAAATATTTATTTATTTAAATTATTTTTCTAAAAACAATAATTGATTATGTCCAGAACCCAAGCAAGCTTCGACATTTGCTGTTGAGGAGACTGAAATAGCTGACGAGGGAGTGCTAGAAATAGACGGTACATTGAAGCAAGTAGAATATTGTCTCAGGCCACTTGTTCTCAATAACTACAGACCTTCCATACCAATTGATGTGCTCATGAACCTCAAAGATGACATTGCATCTTGTGAAGACCCCAGGCTGAAGAATTATTCGAGGAGTCTCTCTGAATTCAAATTTGACAATGTAAATAAGTTAGAAGACCCTCGGTGTCATGTGAGAAAGGAAAAGAACTTGGATATCAAGAAATCAGCTTTTTCACCACCATCTCTACTTTCGCCAACAGATTCATCAATTAGTAAACCTTACACCCTACCAGATATTTTCATTCCTCCTACCTCAGCTCCTAACATAGAATTAGAAGAAAAAGCTTTGAGTGGAGCAAATAAAATAAGACACAGAAAAAATTCTGGTCCTCTCTTCTCTCCTTCCAGAGATCTCTCCAATTTTTTTTCAGACTTCACATGCCAACAGGAAATGCTGGTAAACATTTTATAAATGTTCTCCATCAACAAATGTTGATAAGAATAATTTGCAATTCTAATTTACTTTTTCAGCAACTTGAGGCTTCGATTAGCCAGAACCCCCCTGGGTCTATGTCCCCTCCAGTGGGAAGCAGCATAAAATCATCAGGAAAGGGTCAGAAGAAGATTGTTGATTATAGAAATGATCCCCGTTTTAAAAAGAAAAAACTAGGACCTAAAACTGGAGAGGAATGTAAAGGAATTGAAAAGTGTAACGAACCCATTACAGGTTCACTGACTGCTCTGAGCACAAGCTCCAATTCCTCCAAGGAGCCTCAATTTGTAGAGCCATCCACTGGTCATAAGCCTCTAATTCCAAGGATACCTTCCCCAAACCCCACCTTCCCTCGTTATTGTACCAACTTTGAACTGACTGGCTTGTACATGTCCAATTCAACAGAAGAGCTGGAGGATATAGATGATTACAACGATGAAGCAATCCAATGCAAAGACTTTGCAGCTGAATGTGAAACAAATAACATTTCTCCTTCGCACTTGCCATCTGTGTCTGGTTTGGCTCCTTTTCTCCCAGGAGAGCAATCACCAGAAATAATGGAAGAAATAAATCTCAAGGACATGTTTAAGACCATAGACCCGACGACATCTCCATTCTGCTGAAGTTCTCGTGAATGTATTTGTACATAAGATTGTTTTCTAAACATTTTTTTCTACTAGTTCTAAAGAAACAACGAATTTGGAATTTGTTGAACTTTGTGTTTGAAGGATTCGAGTTTATTCCTTTTAACCATTTGTCCTGAGTTGCCAGATGGCTCCAAAACCCAAAACTCCCAAACATTTGGACTTTAAAGTGTGATAAATTAGCTTCTGGTAAGCATCCAGAAACTGAAAGACTGAAATTATTCCTCGGGCTATTTCTATAACTTGACTAATTAAATATTTCTATCTTCAGAACTAAAAGCACTCCAGCTTAATAGCGAATAATAAATCTGAATTTTAGCAAACAAGTGCCAGAAATCAGCAATTTAAGAATTCACTCATTTAATCCAATTTAGTTCTGCCAACCAAAATTGTCCAAGAATTTTGTGCTCAGCCTTTAAAATAATTTTCCTTGTCTCTTGTGCGCTTTGAAACTTTTATGAATGGATCATCTGAAGTGCAGTAGCAATAAAAGCGAAAGCCATGCGAGATTTACCAATTTTGAAACACATGATCTGATCACAAGTGTATTGCATTAGTAATAATGAAAACAAATATAATAATGACAATGCAAAGTAATGTCCTTAGCAATAATATTGTATTAACAAATCTGTAAAAATAACAATGCACAACAACAATCAGTACGAAACTGTCGGTGACTTCACCTAGGGAAGTAGCCCCTTCCAAAAAACCTTGGTTCGGGAAATCGTTGCCTAGGAAATTCATGAAAGCCGGGAGGACGGGGAGGTGCAAATCTAACATTTCTGTTAAAATGATTCCTGTTGAAATCAGGCCTAAAATTGAAATGTGGCCTTGGAGGTAAGTAATTATTTTCGTTAAATGGCATATGGTCATTGTAAACAACATGCTCTCCGAAGTCTTCGCAAACTTCAGGAATGAAATTTTGGCCATTAAGGTCATCTTCAGGATAGTAGTTGTCATGGCTTTCATAATTATCATAACAATCGAAATCTTGTTCTTGTGGCCCAGGGAGCATCGTGGAATCATCATGAATGTCCGACATGGAAGGATCCATGACATCCATCTCTCCATCCTCTGGATCTCCAAAGTTTCCAGCCACATTTGTGTAGATCTCAAAGAAACACTTTGGAGCAACCAGGGGTCCACTAGGAGGAACCACAGTAGGTGGAGAGAAATTTCTGTCTTGCATGGAATCATTTTCATTTTCACTAGCAAATGATGGATCGTCATATTGCTCTTCAGAGTAATATTGATTTTGAGAATCTATGGTAGGCTCTCTTGAAACCTCATGTTGCATGAAATCTGACTCTGCAGTAGTGTAATGGCTGCAATCATTTTCTTGAGTCTGCTTACTGGAGGACAGAGACGGAGACAGATTCGAAACCTGAACATCTTTCTCAGTTGGAGCCGGTTGTTTGGTAGAATTCACGATGCTTTTGAGAATCTCAAAAACGTCAGGTTTTATATCAGAAACTGTGGACAATATATTCTTTTCCAGAGCAATACTGGGGTTTGTTTGGTTAACATTATTGACAGAAAATGCTTCTGAATCACATGCCAGATCCACTTGAGCTGCTTCAACATGTGAAGGACGATTGAGTCCATTAAACTGAATTTTTTCATTCGAACTCTGAACATCGTCCAAAACAGGCGTCGAAGAAGCAGAAGCCAGAGATGTCACTGATGTTGGTTTGGCATTATTTGCCAGTAAATCAAAGAGAGACTTTTGGCTGCCATTGGAAGTTTTTTCTGACTTTCTACTTTGAGCCAAAAGTTGGTCCAAAAGAGAAAATGGATCCATCGACTTCTCTGCATTGCTATTCTGTGTTATGTGGCCAGAATTGAGGATGCCCTCAGGAACCGCAGCGTTCGTCGGTTTCACAGAGTCAATGGGATGACTTGCAGTTTCTTGAGTTCCAGAAAATCTAATCTGAGGATTGGTATAAGAGTTTGCAGAATTGGTGAAATGTCCCTCATTTGCTGTTTTCCAAGAGCTGCTGGTAACAAAAGAGTTGCCAACTGCATTAAGGCTTTGTTGAGATATTACTTCTGAAGATGCCAGGTTATTTGTAAATGACATCTCAGACTTTTGAGTGCCCACAGATGTGTCATCCATTGATGTTGTCTGAGATTTAATAAATTGTGAGTTTGATGTTAAAGGTGCTGTCAAGGCCTCATTTGTGTGTTGAAATTGAGAATGTTGAGTTGCA
Organism: Hirudo medicinalis; assembly: GCA_011800805.1. Lineage (NCBI taxonomy): Eukaryota > Metazoa > Annelida > Clitellata > Hirudinida > Hirudinidae > Hirudo > Hirudo medicinalis. The sequence goes on along the minus strand of MPNW01000127.1, from coordinate 83,199 downwards.
GCCAGAGGTGATCGAAATTGGTTGTAGAACACGGGGTTGGTGAAGGGCCGATGCTGGAAAGAGGATTGAAATCGAGGAGAGCCATTTGGTGGTGGCCGTGTAATATCCAAAATGCTTGGATTTCTAAATGGAGGCGGATGATTTATAAAACTGTTGGCAGCACAATACAAAGAATTGATGCCATGACTCGTAGGGATCAGGGGCACTTGACCAGATGTTGCATATGATTGATGGAGTGTGGCAGGTGTATCTAAAGTAATAATGAGGTAAAGATAAAAAATTCAAATTGTGGAAGTAATAATGATGCACACATGGTTTTAAAATTACTAAACAAATTAAGCTCCATAAGATCATTTCTGATCCACAACTCCAAATTGTACCTGAGGTAGAAGTTCCTGCGGCCACCTCTTCGTCCGACAAATCCATGTCAACCATTTCCATATTATCTCTGTTGCAATCACCATTTAGACTGTCAACTGGGGAGGGAGCATCTGTAGGGGGTGATGGGACTGGACTGGCTGGAGAAGGAAGAATCTTCTTCTGTTCCTCAAGTTTCTTTTGTAAATTTTTAATCCTATTGCCAAAGTTGCGATAAGCCTTAAAAATTAAAAATTTTGCGTAAAAATTAAGCTACACCAGCAAATGATTTGAATAAAATAGGTTACATTTGTAACAATTTTGGCTTCTCCATATTGTGTCTCATAAAAAAGCAGAGCACATTCAAGTTTGTCAATCACGGAAACTCTTTCCACAATCATATTTTCCATTTGGCTAACAAATTCGGTCAGATTTGCAAGTGAATCTTTGATTTGTTGGCTGTATTGTTTGCCTTGGTTGCGATCTTTAAAGATAAATTTATTTATTATGGATGCACAGACTCAGGACTCGTTAACCTTAAAAACGAGAATTAACAACAAACAGTAACTGTTAACCTTTAAATAGCCTTGCAATTTGTTTACTATTGAGCTCCACATTCACAGATGTGAGTGATCTCTTTTTATCATTCAGTGCAGCTCCTTACTGACAAACTCCTTCAAAGTTTCCCTCAAAGTAGCAGGCTGAAATGGAAATATTTACAGAAATTATGATTCATTAAACAAATTAATGATTGCCATGAAAGTCCTCCTCACATTGAATTCAGACAAAAGTTTGGAGCTGGAAGGTTGAACCTTGGCACCAGCTGTATCAATACAATATATTTTAATTAATTTATCTTAAATATTATAAGTGCATCGTGAAAAACCAAAACAAATGATTAGATTAATGATTTAAATGGAATTAATTACTGCAAAATTAAACATCACTTGAATGTTTTCCTCAATTTGACAGTAGTGCCAATACCAAATGAAAACCAAATGTTTCAAATGCTTCAAGACTTTAAAAAGAGACTCACTGAGTAAGTTTGTTAGCTCCAGCACAAAATCCTTGTCATAGGTACCTCTTTCTTGCCATATCTTAAAAATCCTTTTGACGTTATCACTGATGCTCTTATCCCTAAATAAATGAGTTATTTTAACATGTCATCCAAAGAACAGCAGCAGTTAAAAAAGCTAACCTTGCAAGGATAGCTGCATCTCTAAGAACTTCTTTGAAAGCATCTTTGTATATTATGGCATGCTTCTTGCGACATGTTTGCACAATTTCATTGCATATGTAAAACAATGTCAGTCTTTTCTCAATTTTAGCTATAAAGAGAGATCAATGGTGTTGACAAATATGAGCTTGTATTCAATGCCATTAACACAAAATTTTTTAAATATTTATATTTACATTCCTTTAAGAAATGCAAAGACTAATAAAATTCAAGATAACCATATTTAATGTCATTTATTTGACATAAGATGTATCGATGAATTAAAACAGGAGAATCATAGAGAGCTAACAGTAAACGCACATGTCTTAAGAACTGAAAGCCAAGTAGCAACTATTTGATCACACTGGGATTTATGGGTGAGGGTCCAGAGAGCCACACTCTGAATGCTATCAGGAGTTGCTCTGGCTGAGGAAAATTTCTTCTCCACCAGTGATGTATCCAGCTGTTTTGCTGCCATCCTTTAAAAATTTCACATTTAGAAATACATATAATATACGTGTCTTGATGACATGCTTAAGAGCATTAAAAGAAGAAAATCTGTATTTCAGTAATACTTTTATAAAACATATTCAACATATGAACCGAGGAATCAATGCAAAATAAGGAATATTTATTAACATTGTAAGACCGTTTTTGATAAAGCCTGCATGATGCTTCAATTGGGTCAAGTAATCTATGCATTTCAATAATTTCAGCAAATGCCATTAAACTTTTTTTTAACCAGATTGCCCAGCCCCTCAATTAAAAAATTGCAGCAAGCCAATATATTTGCATCTAATTTCACTGTTTAACTAGTATTAAAATTCGCATTACCTTTGCAATTAGGTATAACAAAAATATAGCACGATTTGAATTAAATAATGTTTCAATGCGACAATCGAATGGCGTTGGATTTAAGTGAAATATGCATAACTTGAGTATATTTGAAAGACACGAAATTTAGAGTAAAATTTTATTATATTGATCTAACCCGCTTAAATTATACAAAACAAATAAATCGAACCGTCTTATGTTATATTTCCTTTCACGATACGGTAATCCGTGACATATTAATGACCGATATTTATTCAATGTTGTAAACAGCAAGCACCAAAAAATTAAAATTAATTAAGCAATAATTCTTCTGAGGTACACATTATTTTTAAAACTTTTGACTTTTGTTAATGCAAGACACATTTATATTTAATTTGCATAACATAAAACCACATACCGGTCATATTTTATATTTAATTGAAACATTATCTATTTATGCAAGTAATTCATTTAATATTTTATCACATGTTCAAAATATTACTTAAAATTTAAAGTTTTTAAATGATTATTTTTAGCTGAGTTTAGTAATCCGTATACCTTGGCAACGCAGCCAAGGTGCTTCTGAGTTGAGAAGGATAGCTTATCAGAATCATGTTGCATCCTAGTGATTCTTTGCTTAAGTATGAAAATCCAATATCAATCTGCAAAAATAATGACAAGAGGAATGTCAAAGTAAGTTAATAGTTTTTGCTACTTATTAATTGTATCTCACAATTAATTTTAAAATTTGATTAGAAAAATGCAAAGAGAGCTCTATCGTCACCTATGTTTGACAGTCTGTTGGTTCCATCACCTTCACCTATTTCCATAAAACAGAAACTGACAGATGACACCAAAATACATCAGATGGAGGATATTTTAGATTCCATACTTCCTCCAAGGTCTTGCAAGAGTCCAGCAAAGCCCTTTTCACTAAATCTCAATAATGATATATTTTTCTTATCTTTATTAAATAATACAGTTTATAAATTTCACGAACTCAGACATTTTGTAATCAATATCTGTGATTATCTTCTTAGAGAGTGGGCAGAAAATAATCAGCTATGGGTCCAGCATGTCTCAAGCACACCGGCTACTCGTCTAGAAGTTGTAAGCATCCAGGAGGAATTAGATAGGAGACTTAAACAGTGCCAGGCAAGAGAAACTGGAATTTGCCCAGTCAGAAGAGAACTGTATACCCAGTGCTTCGGTACTTCTGTCATTCATTTATCCACTATCAAACAATCTCTGATGTTACTTACATCAATTTGCTATGTCACAATAAAAATTGATATTTATTTTCTATAATAACTCTAAACATGATGCACTCAAATACCATGTCACCATAACTTGTAGATGAAGTGATAAGACAAGTGACGATAAACTGTGCCGAGAGAGGATTGCTGCTGGTTAGGATCAGAGATGAAATACTGATGACTCTGGCTGCTTACCAAACCTTGTACGAGAGTAGCATAGCTTTCGGAATGAGGAAAGCACTGCAGTCAGAACAGGGAAAGAGTGACATGATCGAAACGGTTAAGAGCTAATTAAATATTTACCAATTAAATATTAGACCATTAAATATCTGCCTAATAACACCCAATCCTAATAGTTCTTTGTATTGAATACATCCAATAACGATTTTTTAATTAAAAAAAAGTAAATCATTGAATTAATGAGAATCTTCCTGTAGATTGAACTTCTCAAGGCTGAAAAGAATGATTTGGAGAAGCAACTGAATGAACAAAAGGCAAAGTATGAACAGATGGAGAGGCGGCACCAGGAACAAAAGTCGCTAGAAGACAAAAAATATGCGGACGAGATTCAATTTCTCAAAAAAACCAATCAACAACTTAAGGTTTGAAGAATTATGGTATTAATTAAACGAAATAATATGCATGTTCCGATAATAAGAAACTTTAAAAAGATTATTTTAAATTATCAGATTTATTCATAACTTTCAGACACAACTGGAAGGCATCATTGCACCAAGAAAGTAAAAAAAAAATTGAGTAACGATCCGTTTGTAAGAAGTCTTTGGGAAACAGTTCAAGTCAGCCATGATAGACATTTTAAGTACCTAAATGTTTATTTTTTTCAAAATAATTCTTGAAATACTGAAAAACTTGATGCAAGAGTTCTTTGGAGGCTCCATCCTTCCAAATGAATTTGAGTGCTTTGTTTGAATTTTCATTGGTCAAATTCAAATCAAAACAAAGAATGTAACTTCTGTCATTTTCAAGATTATCAGTATAAGATTTCTGAGCTTCAGCAGTAACAACTTGCTCGTGCTCCGTTATCACATCACGACGACCTTCGGAAGATGTGTCGGCCTTCAACTTTTTGCTCCGAGGTTCCTCGTCTTGATCAATCTCCCTCTCCATCTTCCTTCTTTTCCTCCTCTGGTGGATCCATGTGTTCTCATAAGCAGTTGCAGACCAGGAAATCATCTCACATTTGAATTTTTCTGTTTCAGTTTCTGAATATTTTATCTGAAAATTTTTCAAAAATAGCAGTTAGATAAGCAGTTAAATTTTTCTTGCTAGTCACAATCACACGTGTTAAGTCCATGCAACTTATAATTCAAAACCTTTAATGCTCCTAGAACATTTTCCAATATAGTTTTCATTTGTTGAATTGAGTGTTCTTTTCCAAGATTCAAAACCAGAGGTGCAGAATCTGGCAAATGCTTGGGACATTCCTTCCAAAATAATTATTCAGCAAATGTGCCATCAAAATTATGGAGAAGATAATACAGTGAAAGTATTCAATATACAAAATAATTAATGGATGAGAAATTAAATCAAAGAAGCAAACATTTGTAAATTACTGGCATTTTGACTTCAGAAGAAAACGTCCAAGCCAGACCCCACCTCATTGTATTTCCTTGACAAAATTCAGTCGTTGATACATTTTTTATCTGAAAGTTATAACTTTTAAATCACTTCTTAAAACCTAATTGGTTCACAATACATAAATCATTAATATGACCACAAATTATATTAAACCATGACAAATTACTTTTTGCAAATACAAAACAGTAGCCTAAACTTAGAAATAACTTGCATAGATTTTGGCTTTTTTTTGGAAATGCATGTCAAATTTTATGTAAATTTTCAAGCTCACATTATTTTCTTTGAGAGCCGAAGCAAGAACTTTAACACTGCTTTTCTTTCCTAACATGGTTGTGTAAATCCTGTAAAAGAAATTAACGTATAATCACAGTTAATACACTTCCATTCATTAATAAATAAATTTCTATCCATTACTAAATAAATAATAAAATAATTCAGCAGACCTTCTTCTGAATTGTAAAATAAATATTTATGGATCAGATAAAAGTAATCCAAGCAAGTGCAACCTACATTACTTTATTTCTCAGCTTCAGACTTGGTTCAATAATAACATTTTTGACAAATTCCACCTCTCCTCCGGGATAAATGGATTCTAATTCACTGGCAGTGCTTACAGAATTAGGCTCTGGACGTGAATCAGATCTGGAATTTGTGATGCCCCATGCATCAAGACTGCTCTCAAAGAAAGGAGGATTGCACATACAAAAGTCATAGTTTTCTTCAGCACAATCCAGAACATCACCCAATGTTGATGAAGATGAAACTTTCTTCACTAGGGCAAAATTTAAACCAGATTGAAATTATTCCTGTGACACAAATTGCTTAAAAAAATTAATTAAAAAATCACCATTTATTATTGAGGCTAAATGATTTTCCTGAACATTTTTCAAGGCGTTTTCATAATTTCCCAAATCTGCTTCGGCTGCCAAAAACTTCCAGGAATTCTTCTTAGCACCCAACAGAGAATATATGCATGTTGACCCACATCCTATTACACAAAAATAAAAGTTTGTAAATGTACTAATGCTTTGTGTCAATTCATTTTTACAAGTACCTAAATCAATTCCATGCAGTTGTGTTGAACCTTTAAATCTAAAAATATCTTCAATCCACAAAATATAGTTTAATCTTAGAGGAACTGTTGGAATTAATCTATTAAGTGGAATAGTGATGTCCAGGTCAAAATCATCCTTTAGTAAAGCCCAGGTAAGAGATTTGAGATGGGCAGGATTCTTGAAATCAAGTTTCACTTTTCCCTTTTCATCCACTTCAACATCTCTTTTGAATTGCTCGTATTTCGAAGCCAACACTTTAAAATCCGGTTTTTTTGTTTTGTAAATATTTCTGGGATGCATCCGATTATTAAAAGCCATGACTCGAACGATGTTTCATGAATCGGATCTTAGGTCGGCTAGTGCGGTACCTCTTTGTTTTATTTATTTACTTTTTCGCCCATGAAATTGAAAGATAGTTAATCTAGTGCAACTTTTTAAAATAATTTATGTTCCCTTGTTAACATTTAAAGCATGTTTAAATTATATTTAACCAAACCTAAATCAGAGTAGTACCCTGAAGCCGGTAAACATTAATTACTTTTCTTATCCCCTTCACTACTTCCATCGTACACCAACATTTGCAACACTTCTTCAATTGATATAGGAATGTAATATTGTCTGCTCCGAACAACAGGAGCAAGATAGGGGAGACCGGGGGTTAAATGCAACAGGGGTAGGTTGCAACAGCACCTGCGTATGAGCGCAATAAAATTTTAGCGTAAAATAAACTAGCCTAACTTGTATAGAATTGTTTTTATGTCAATGTAAACTAATTTGTTTGGTGGAAGTTTAAAATTTATGCTTGGCAGACGACTTTTTTTGGTTTCGGCAATAAAAAGTAAATATTTGTGTTTTGATAACTTTTAATCTAGCGAACTATTTTTATTTTATTTAATATTTATTGTTGTCATAAACTGATATGAAATTTAAATTGAAAATGCATCTAGTTGTTTTATTGCAACTCAACATGATCAAAGAAATTTTGTATCAAAAAGTCGATTGAAGGCGGTCGTAAGATTTCCCCCCGCCCCCCTTGACCGTTAATAATATGTTAACCTTCAAAATTTGGAAAAAAGCTCTAAAATATTTATTTTCATGGAACTACAATCAAATCGGTATTAAAAATTACAAATAAACTTTCCGCGCTTTTCTTTCGACAAAGTTTTTTCTATATATAATATAGTTTTTCGTTTATCGGGACAATTTTATTGTTCAATTTTCTATCAAATCTTGATCTTTTTTCAGTAAATTGATCACACAATGGCAAATTCGCATAAAAATATTTATATTTGAAAATGAATGTTTTAACTAACAATTTTTATTTTAAATTTGAAATGTAGTTTAACCCTTAGCATGAGAAATTACAAAAGAACTACTGAAAGATGTTTGGTAAGCAGTAATGTTAGAAGCAGCAACATCATTTATTGATAATAGATCTAGTTTGAGACAGACTGCAAAAATTACAAGATTCACTATTCAACACTGTGCTGATATATTCAGAAGGTTAAAGTGGCCCGTGAAGTTAATGCAGCGATGCCAATTTCTGGCTATATATCAAATCGAAAACTTTTTTCTGATGAACGGGAAAAATTGATTTCCAAATATTTAATAACTGCTGGTGATATGCACTATGGACTGTCGCCTAAAGTTGCACGAGTTCTTGCCTACCAGTGTGCTGCTAGATTTAATGTGAAATTTCTTCATCATTGGTCCGCTAACTCTATTGCTGGTGAAGATTGGCTTTCTGGTTTTAATTTGCGAAATCCAGTACTCTTTTTACGAATACCACAAGCATGGCCAGAGCCACAAGTTTTAATGCAAAATCATAGCCAGTTCCACTAAGTGATGTAATAACAAACATTGCTTTTTAAAATCTAAGATAAAAAAATTATTTTATTTCAATAATTTACGACTTTGGACGAAAATATTAGTAGATTTGGTAAAACTAGAATTGTCGTTGTTGATCCATTGTTGTAGTCTTGTAACTTCTCAAAAATCGTTATCATCAAATAGGTAATGTTGGGTAAAATGGCATCAAGTTAAAGACGTTGGGCGAGCAATCTCAAATTTTGTAGATTATTTATTGATTTACTGTATATTGGGCACACAATGATTTATATTCAAATGTTAGAATGATTCTATTCATTTAGGCTATATGACCATCCACAACAGCTGGTAATGAAAAGTTTTTCGACTCTCGAAAGTTTAAAAACTTATCTTCGGTCTACGATGCTAGCTGACAGATTGAATGGACTATCCCCACATTCTATCCATACATCAATATATTGAAATACAGTGGTCGTCATATCTTTAAGAGCGCCAGAATTTTCGCATAACTTTCTTAAATATGAATTTTATAACCTCAAATTTGGTTATATAATTTAAATGTCATTACGAAATCTTATAATAAAGTTAGAAACGAATTTATTGATGTATCAATGTGATCGTCAAATCTTTATCAGCGGTTTCACGCAAGTGCATAATAATCAATATTGATTATAATTGATTAATATCAATGTCGTTAAAAACTCCCAAAGAAAGAGGATAGACAGCTGGAATGGGTAAAACATGTGTTTGATTATGGGACTGGAAAATCTCGCGAAAACAACTGGAACAATTGATATCATCAACGAAGTCAAGATGTGTGGAAAAGAATGGACAGTGGACATCATAATGGCACTTTATTTGAATTAATAACATAATTTGGAACCCTTATTAACGTCTTACATTACAGGAAACTCAAAGATATGAAGATATGCGAAAAATGCATATTTGCGATTTTAACGCATATTTCTGGAATATATCATCGGATCACACAAAAATTTCCGAATTTGATAAACTTTTCTACCAAGTAACTTATCGAAATTTGGGTTTGAAAAAATAGTTCAGTCAAAAGTTATCGTAAAATATCACAGCGCTCTTAAAATTATGCCGGGTAACTGTATCAGAGACAGTAGTTGATAATTTTGGTAGATTAGGTCGTCTTGCACTTTTATAAAATTGTAACTTTGAGTAAATTTGAATATAAAAGACCTGAAACCATTTTTTTTAAGATTCAAAAAAACAATATTCAAAATGGCTATAAAATATCCGCCGGCTTATATTTGCATCAGCAAGCAGTTTAAGGATTGACAAAGTATTCTAGATCCTATCATGATAACAAAAATGCCTGCCCATTAAATGGATTTAAGTGGAACTAAGCGAGTCAGCAAGCAGACAACATTAAATTAGAAAACCCATTTTCATTTTCTGGTTATAATTTGAAAGCTTGAAATGCATATTCTCAAATCTAAAATTTAATGTTTTTTCTTTTTTTGTTACAATTGAATGTGTTTAATTAAACCAAATCGACCATCTTCAAAAATTAAAAATTACATCAAAATATGTTGCTTATTATCTAAAAATCTAAAGTAAATAGCTAACAGTTAAATAAATACGATTTCGGGGGCGGGCCGCATCTGGTAATCTCGCTGGCCTTCTTATGCCGATCCTTACTGCCTGGAGTGGAACGACTATGAAAGCTCTCATTGTCTTCTTTACGTCGGTTATTGTACCTCTTGTAAGTCGACAACCTTCGACTTTGCGAGTCTTTCTTTGGCCTTTTTGTGTTGATCGCGTCCGTCCCAGTTGCCTACAGCGGTCGTGAAAGTCTCGGTGGCTTCTTCATGCCATGTACTTAATACATACAAACTGAGGCCTAAATTTTCTTTGTAGCGGCAATCGGGAGATAGAAATTTTCGGGACTCGGCCACGGGCTTTTATTCGACTCCATTTGGATGGTAGTCAATAGTGATTTGCGAGCCCGCGGCCGGCCTGTTTTTCCCGACAATACGGAGTTGGCCCAGTCGTTTCGATAGATCATTAACATCGGAGATCGAAGGCTTTCTCCGACTTTCATACAGCGGCTTCGGAAGACTTCTTCTGGCCTCTCATTCGCCAGATCCAGAATGAGGCCGCTTATACAGCCTCATACATCCTTGTCATAGCCTTTGTTCTTTCTCGGCTAGACAATCTAATCTAAGTGAGGAAGGCGTAAGTCGACCTGCCGACTACACCCCTTGCGCCAACCTCGAAGAGGTCTGTTCTGTAGCCTTTCGTTTCGAGGCCCATCGACAGATCTGCATACTTTTCCACCTTGAGCGCATTGCTACATTGAAGTCTGTCCTGCAACGGTACCGTCAGCTCTAGCAGAATGATGGCATCCGTCAACGGCGACACGATCACCATGTCTGGCTTATTGCCACTTTCTACCAGCACCTGGGGTACCTTATCCCTTCTATGTCGGCTGAGACGGTCCAGTCGTTTGCCTCTGCAAGAATGTCTCTCCTGGGTGTTTGACATCTCTTTTGTGAAGAAGTGCAGAAGTGTGAGAAGCCTTCGCGCAAGAAATAAATCTTCCGCTGGTTAGCGATCGTGCGCGAGTTAGCCTTGGAAACTGTTGCTTTTGCGGCCTCACACACTTCTCGAAGGACCCAGTTACGTCGCCATATATACTGACCATTGGCAAGGGCATATGTGCAATTTCTAAGCACATGATGCAGTCTCTCGGTTCATCCACAGAACCCGCACTTGGCGTATTTCACCAAACCCCATCTCTGAAAATTGTCCCTGGAGGGCAACTGGTCGTACATTGACCTTATCGAGAAGGTAAGCCGGAGCGGGGACATCTTCCACACATCGCTTCTTAGTTTAAAATTATGACCTTGTGTCCTAGAATATGTTGAAGGTAGGAGAGAGAAGGAGGCAGTGCAATTAAGCAGTCTTCTTAACTTGAAGCAAAGTGATAGGTCAGCCAAAAGTCGATGCTTTTCAAGAGATGGTAGGTTAAGTAATCTGGGTCTATCCATGTACGGATGAGAAGCCACGGAGGGTATGGTCTTGGTAAATCTTTTCTGGATATATTAGATATAAAGATTTGAAAATATAAGATTTATTTATCTCGGATGTCAATAGACTCCACAAGTTGTAGTAATAACTTCTGATAACTATCAACACCAACATGAACGCGCAAAATCAATTCCTTTCTGGTCCGCCAGACGGAATAATTCAATTGAGATTTATTCTATTGAGCTGCCACCGATATTGATTACTATGTTAAATTGCGATTGTCACCCGTGGAGCCTAGGGCGAACAAATAATGGCTCAATAGTTTAATAGTTTTCGTAGAATAACATTTAAATAATGAGTGAAAAGCGTTCTGGGACAAGCATTTACATGAGCAAGTCTTATTACATCGAAACCTCTGAGTTTCGCATAACAGTTCGCTTGAAATGGCAAATCACCCTAAAATTCTCAAGAGCACAAAGATTTTTAACAATGTTGACAATGCCCTAATTAGTTCTAATCCTTTGATAAGTCGCACTCGATGCTCCGAGTAAAAGACAGCTCACTGTCATCTAAAGTGGAATTATTACTACCTTGAATTAAGAACTCCTAAGCGGAAATTGCCCCTTCATAAAATTCTTAGCAATCGCGCATTACTTCATGAATCTGATATCCGAGATGATCGTTCCCACATTCAGTATATTTATTCAGTGTTATATATCTTTATAAAAAAAATCAATTATTTTGAATTGTCAAAACACGTCTTATAACATATATTATACGTACATTACGCTACAAGAGCAAAAAATAAAGTCTTAAACATGTAGGCTTTACCATTTGGTACTTGAAGTTTTTCGAGTTTGATTTATGTTCAATTTGCAATGTTTTTTTTAGATCTATCTTATTCACTTCTTTAATTCCACGAATCGGTTATGTCATATCTTCTCATTTCTCATCGCACATCAATTGTGTCATATTGAGGCTGATTCTCTCAGACATGAATTTGAAGTAAAATCTGGATAGCTGAAGCGTATTTTTAGTTCATTGTTGTTCATAGTTGTTATTTTTAGACCTCGTAATAAATTTGCTAAAGTATCATCTAAAGTACCGTCTATTGACAACAATAAAGTGGAGAATTTAGAAGCGATCGTCCAATATATTTACAATAATTAAAATTAGGAAGTTAAGAAATATTACATGCTATTTTGCACTCCATGCATGGACAACCTAAGCAAGAATTAAAAATAGATTGTTGGGCGACTGTGTTAAGAGCTTAGCATTTGACCGATTTTTATTTTGAAACATATATAAATATTTGAAATAAATAACTTGTGAAAAAATAATAGATTTTTGTATTAAATGTTTCGAATAATGAACTTTTATGCAATGTAATTTGTGCAGTTGTTTACAAATCGAATGGGATGAGAGGTAACGGACTGCACAATGTGACAAGTAGAAGTCATTGAAATGGGTTTGTTGTCTGATCGCCTCGTTCTTATTACATTTTGTTTAATAGCTGATGTTAAGGATGCCATTTATGCGAACTTGAGTTTCTCCACATGTAATTCGGACTAGGACAAGATCGTTTATAAAGCATGTTTTGTTTTTATCCTAAGATATTACTAAGGATTTTTTTAACTTTTCAGCCAGTTCGATAAAAAGGATAAAACAAAATGATGGAAGGTAAGTTAAATTTTAAATTTTCAAGGATTATTCAGGCTCCTCATTGATCACGTCATTTAATTTATACTTTTAAGGTCCGATAGTGAAATGTATGGAGACTCACCAATTATTGACGAGAAAAAGTAACCAACTTTTCTATCTTCATGCTGTATCATTTACATAATAATCATCCATTATAGATTATAATAGTCATCCAGTAATGGTTATAATATTTTTTTCCAGGAGGGCTGCAATGTGAGTTCATGTTTCAGATCACATTTGGATTTGTGGTTAAAGTTTCTTTTTAAAATAACTTTTGCATCTTTAAATGATTCAAATTGAAGCAATGTTTTATTAATTTTGCCTTTAAATGTTTACACATCTTATTATTAGTCTTATCACTTTTTATCATTGTCACTATTTCAGGGACAGTCATTGTGAAATTGAAAGAAGAAGACGAAATAAAATGGTCACATTGGTGAATGAGCTATCAGATATTGTGCCAGCATGTAATTCTTATGATAAGAGGAAACCTGACAAACTCACAATACTCAAGTTAGCAGTGGATCATCTCAGGTCTCTAAAAAGTGGGAATCCAGGTGGTGTTTCTGCTGTTTCAAATACAAACGTGCAATAACATGTTAAAATTATGCCCACTAATTAAATTCGTAAACGACCTTTCAGTTTCAAGTGTCATGCAGGATGAACTGAATGAAAATAAATCTTCATTTCTTACAGACTCTGAACTTAAAAAACTTGTCTTGGAGGTTCTCATCCAATGAAATTTTATTGCATTCCATTAAATTTTTCAAACTGAAAGATCTCAAGCTACATTGCTGTTCTGATAAATATTTATTGAGGCATTTTCCAGTAAAGAAAATATATTTGCCTTACATAGTAATTTACATTTAACGACCTGTTTCTTTAAGGCCACCTCAGGATTCTTGTTTGTCGTCATTTGTGCCACAGGGAAAGTTATTTATGTGTCCGACACCGTTGCTGATGTTCTTGGTGTCTCTAAGGTTCCCATAAAATTGTTTTTCAGTAAATTGATAATTTTAAGATCTGATTTGTTGACATTTTCAAACAAATCCGTGAAAATTTCTGACCGGAAATTCTGTTTTACAACAGAACGAGTGGGAGGATGTGAACTTGTACGACATAGTGTACCCCGAAGACAGGCCTCTTCTAAAAAAGCAGCTGAAAATAGAAGACCACGAACTTCAACAACCCGACAACATATCGCAAGGTCAATATTCCTTTTCAATGTCATTTAATCTCATCTAAGTCAATACTCACACCTCAACCTTTGAGATGTTTTAAGATGCATCCCTCTCTATTTTTAGGTGCAACAGGCAGCGACACAAGTAATTCATTGTTTCATCTCTTCGCATCTAACGTTGCTAATTGAAGCGGGGGCCGCCTACGGCAACTCGTTGCACGAACCTTTGAAATGGCGTAATATTTAATAATCCAATTTATTTCTTTAATACTCCATACACGAGTACCAATTAACCTTGACACTTTAACATTAAAATTTCAATGGTTTTTTATATCATTAGACGAGCGTTGTTCTTTTAGCAGAAGAAAATCTGTTGCGTTCGCTGCCACTAGCGCCCTTGGAAAAGAGCGCCATATAAATGGTTGACAAAAAGTGTCTCTGATGCCACTTGCACGTGGTGCTATAAAAATATAATTAGAATTACAAAATGCTTGTTATTGAATATGTTTTTGTTCAATTTTAAGACTTGATTTTAAGGTCTACCGGGAGAACTCTGCAGAAGATCATTCATCGTGAAAATGAAAACGAACGACACGGGGAAAGAAAGCAAGGAGGTGGTCGTGACGGCCGACGACGGAACGAAGTACGTCGTGGTCCACGTGACGGGATACATCAGACATTGGCCCAACGGTACTGTAGCATTAAATTTTAAGAATTTAATTCTGCATGAGATAAAGTTTTATGGTATTTAAAATTTTCAATTCATTTTTGAAAAACTGCATAAGCATTTTATTGACCGCTTTGTTACTTTTTGCATAACTCGGTCGTTGCATAAAGTTAATTGATAATTTACGTCGGGCTTCGGATCAGTAACGACCGAGTTGTATTCAAGTCCTTTATGTCTTTAATGGCACCATCTTAATTGATCCCTCATTCATCACAACATGACAGATGTCATGTCTGGAATTCTTTTACATTCTTCTATATTTCGATCAGCAATTTTGTCTGTTTTTATTTTAATTTTATAATAATTGCTTTTTAAGAACACATTTGTTAAATATTTTAAACATTATCATAATTATATCTGGTTGAAAAATGGGACTAAAATTAATCTACCAGTGCCATCACAGTATGATTCAGCTGGTCATTGCCTTGTTGATTGATTACTTTATTATTATTATTATTATTACGATTGATATTTTTTGTTTTTGAGAATGTGTGCACTTTACTTATTAAACCATCACTGTGTTATTCTAATGATTGTTCTAAAATTAGCTATGGAGTCTTATCACCAGCCTCTCCTCAGTAGCCAATCATGCCTTATTGCCATTGGTCATTGCAAGCAGAGGCTGGTGTGCGAAGATGCCGAGGGGACTCAGGCAAACTCGACTACGTTTCTGGCTCGCCACAAAACATCTGGAGTCTTTACTTTCGTCGACAGCAGGTGTCCTTCGACATTTCCATTCTTGTCCTCTAATCTCGTCGAAGCATCGGCAATGAATTTATTTTTACTTACGATTTTGTTAGGGTGACAAAAGTTCTTGGATACAAACCGGCAGACTTACTGCAGAGATCCGTCTTTGAACTCTGCCACGAGAGTGACCGCTACCTGGTAGAGGAGGCATTCCAACAAGGTTTCTGCTAAGTCAGCTGCTGCTGTTAACAATTTGCAACCACAATAATTCACATTTAATTTGTTTTTAATCATCATTAAATTGGGCTTCTTTGTAATTGGTGCAATGGTTATTATTAATGATTTTCTTTTCCAGTTCTTGAGAAAAAGGATCAAGTAGTCAACATCACGTTCAGGTTTTTCAACTCTTCGAGGGTTTTCATTCCTCTGAGGTTGAGTTGCTCTGCTTTCCTCAACCCCTTCTCGGAAGCCGTGGAATACATTTCCTCGACGTATACTTTATTTGTGCACGTCCCCCCTATTTTCAACGACTTCGAGTTGATGCCGAACAAGCAGAACAATGCTCTTTGTGCAAAGACCCCGATTGTTCTCCCCAAACAAGTTCCCTCGGAATGCACCACTTTCTCGAATCCATTCTCCTCTACCATTCAGCCCGTTACAAGTATGGAGGTTTTCTCTCAGATTTTGATATTTAACATCGGTCACTTAATGCACCATGAAATCTTTCAGACACCTGCAATCAGCAGAAGCGGACTGTGCAGCAACATTTGGCCGTTCCATCTCGGGGTTTCAACTTGGTTTCGGCTCAGAACACAGTTCCCGCTTATGACAATCAGGTGAACTGGATCGATCAACAGCAGGTGTTTATTTGTGCATTTTATTGAATTTCCATGGTTTTTTATTTTTTTTTTTAGTTAATTAGTAATTATTCATTTAGTTAAACCACATTAACGCAGACTAAATAATAAACTAAACAACGTAAACCTGAAAACATCTAAAATATTTGAAATGAATGCTTGAAATAGTGGAGCGGACAGAATTGGTAAAGTTGGGAAATGTTTGATAGTTGCAAACTCTACCTTGAAACGTCTGAATGAAGTTGGGGTTTTCAGTCTTATTGGACTTAGGTTCTAGAAATTTGGTGGACAGGTTAGCTCGATGGATTGCATTCCTGCATATGGTGATATAACAGTCATTGCATATCCTGCTTGAAACTCAGTCATGGGGCACCCTTGGCACTCAACTAGGCTGTTTTAGGCTAAAAACAAACTCATGTCTTCATGCTGTTAACTTGCTGAGCAATTAATTTAACGAAATTACTTTAAAAACACCTGTAAACAAAGTAACACAGCTTACATTGCTGTGGAACTATTGCAGAAATATACAATAATTTTGGTTAATTTCCAAATTTTAATTTTATTTTAATAATTGCAAATTTTGTCTCAGACAGGAACTAAAAAACTGGAGAGAACAACTCACCTTGCACCACCTGACTATCATCAACACCTCAACATGTTTCCACATGTTCCAGGTTGATATTTAACATTGAAATTTTTTTTAAAGGATGTTGTCAATTTCTGTAATTATGTGCTTCCATCATCAACTAAGTAAGTAATGCCTTAATTTATGATCCCACACTTAGATTCAGAGGATTACCATCCCATGAACTCGAACATGAGTAACCAATATCATTGGACTCCCGGTAACATGTCGTCCGATCAGATGGCAAGTCGAATGGTCGAGCCAGAGAGGTTCATGGATACGGGGAGCTTCGGCAACGGCTCGACGGGCAACGCGACTTCCTGGAACTCGTTCGAAACTCCAGGATCCTCGGATTTTCCGTACGCATACATGTGGCAGACTGCTGATGTTATGCTCAGCAACAACAACCACAATGATGACATGAGTGAAATGATGAACATTCTTGCTGGTTCCTCGCCATCTTCGTCTGCTATGTTTGGAGCCATGGATGAAAGTCTTGTTAAAAAGTTTTGCTCATGAGAATCTGGTTTTAGAAAATTTTTATAGAAAAACATGCACAACTTGATGTTGTTTGGGTTTGGTAAACAATGAAGTTATATGGTTTCCTGTTTGATGCATTTCTTCTACATTAAATTTCTTGGCATCTTTTTAAAGCATGAGACAAAAACTTTTTCATTTTGTCTCACTGACTTTGAATTAAGATGGCTGAGAGATTTTGATATTTTTGACTTGCAAATTGGGTCTTGATTTTCTCGGTTCTTGAAATTTGTGAGCCACATTCTTTTTAAAACATCTTGCCGTGCGCACGTCCTGGATTGGATTATTGTTGGTGGTTAAATCATTCATTAATTTCAGTTTTGAAAGTTGTATTTTGATAGCAATGATGGTTGTTCTGGTGATTACGATACATATTTTGAAAAGGTCCAATGATAAACTTGAAGCTGTTTCATGCCTTGGCCTACTAGACATTATTTTATTGCCTTGCCTTCTCAGTTTTTTGTGAGACATCTGTTTGTTATGCCACGAATCGTTTGCCGCACAGGTTGTTCATATCAAATCGGACGGTCTTCCACTGGTTAGCACAAGAGTTTTGTTGTCTGCAACTCAGGAAGTATGACTTCATATTGTTACTGGTTACCCAGTAAATGCAGTTGGTCGATTGTTGTCATGAGAATGTGAGCATCTTGTTTCGTATGCAGTCTATAGATAGGCATAATAATTTGCTTTTTGGGGTTTCCGTGTTTGTTTACGACTTGCAAATGTTCTGGGCTTTCTGTATTTTGTTTTTTGACAGGGACTTGGCTTTCAGCCTTTCCCAAAGAATGGGCATGATTTCTTTTGAATCTGTTACATCATTCATCATGACGTAAATTTCGAGAATTGTGAATGGACATTATCTGCCTTTATGAATATGAAAGTGCTTTTGCTACCTGTGCTCTAACCCGAGTAACTTGTTTAAATTGGCGGATGTTTGTTACAATAAATGCTTCAATGTGTCTGGAATTAACAAACAGTTGATCTTTGTAACTTAACGTTTTTATAAAACTGTACGTGATACGACAATTTTGATATCAGTTTTGAATTCAGCATCTAAAAATGCATAAGAAATACGTAATATGAAACAAAAAGTTTCTTTATCGCACGCCTGTGTTTAACTTCAATGACTTATTCAAACTCAATTTCCAAGCAAACACTGATGAATTTTCTGATGAGACTTTGGCATAAGTGAAAATAACATCCCTTGACCTCTGCGTTTGGGAAAGCAATGTTAACTGCACTGATGCAGGCCTTTATAAAATCAATCAAGACTTTCTGTGGAACCAGGCTTGGAAGCAGATACTTCAATATTTCAAGCATTTTAGAGTAAGTTGGCAGATTTTTTCTTTGTAAAAGAAAGTAGATCTAGAGGATAAGAATTACCAACTTTGGCATGTCAGATGCAACGTTCCTATACAAGCTACTATTTATAGCTGCGCTAAATAAACGATGAAATGATATTTTCAACGAATTCAAAACATTTCAATTAAACTCGTCACAAATTTGAATATTTACGCATCAAAATGCACTTTTCAATAATTTGTTCTATTGTGTCCAATGTGCGCAATCGTCATGTGCGCCATAGTCCTGCGCGCAATCATCCAGTTCACAATTGTCATGGAACCATATTGAAGAGTCCTGAAGCATTGTCCAGTGATCACTCTCCTGTTAAGGATGATTGCAGACGCTTTTCCAGACTTGCCATCGATATGTGGCTTACAATCAGAGTAAGAGCGATGGTGGGTAAAATAGCATGAAGATAAAGATGTTGCGCGAACAATATCAAACTTTGTAGATCTTCTACATTGGGCAGACAATGATTTTATTCATTTCGCTATCTGACCATCCATAACAGCTAGCAATGAGGGAAGTTTTTCGACTCTCAAAAGGTTAAAAACTTATCTTCGATCAATGATGCTAGCTGACAGACTATCCCTTATGAACTTAAATCAAGGTATTGAAATACCAGCAGAGACAATAGTTGACAATTTTGGTATATTAGGTCCACATCGTCTTGCCTTTTTATGAAACTATTACTTTGAATAAATTATATTTTTTTAAATTAATTTTTTAAAGGTTCAAAAATGCAATAATAAGCAAAATGGCTGTAAAATATCCGCCGGCTTATTTTTGCATCAGCAAGCGATTTAGTGGTGACCATAAGGGGTTTAGTTTCCAGTGTGCGCCACACCCCCTCCCCCACCCCCGCCAAAGTAATCGATCTAGTCTAGATCAGCCCCTGAATACATGCGAGCGAGAACTACTTTATACAAACCAGAAGACGCCAAAGAACCACAGACCTTAAGTAACATTGCTATAAAACTAATTATTTTCAACATCACTATCGCCGCATGATTTAGAGATGTAGTAAGGAGTTTATTGAAGCGGATAATTCGGAGAGGTTCAGTGATGGTCTTGGGAGGAGTTTCAACTCGCAGTCAGACGTAAGTAGCTTTTCTGAAGGAAAAACGAAGGACACTACAAATACATCTAGACCATCTCCAGTATTCTCACTCCCCTTGCTAAGATTCACAATGAAAATTACTTTTATTTTCATCAGGACACGCCTCAAAGGAACCTATGGTATTTTTTTCAGGAAGAAGTGAGTGTCATGGAATGGCCAGCGTATTCTCCGGACTTAAATCTTATAGAAAATGTTCTACAAGGCAGGTATACCACAATGAAAAACAGCATTTAACTGTTATGGAGTTGAAAGTGGCGATAATTGAAATCAAGATGTATTAAAATAGTAGAAAAGAAGGGATAGAGTACATCATTGACACTTCATTTAAAGTAATGAAATGATTCGGAACCTATATTATTGTCATTTATTACATTACAGAATACTAAAATATATGACAAATGCAAAAAACGTTTTAAACGCACATCTCTAAATTTATCATTAGAGCATAAAAAAAATTTTCGAACTTGACAAATTTCCTGTCAGTTAATGTCAGTTAACACACCAAAATTTGGCTTTGAAAAAATAATGCAGTCAAAAGTTATCATAGAAAATAACAGCGCTCTTAAAGATGTGTATTTGTGAGCACACATTTGCACCAATCGGCAGCTTCATGCAGCCGCACCATAAGTTTTTTCATTCTATAATTTGAAAAAAAGTGTTGAGTTACTCCCTTTTCAACCTTAAATTCAACTTTTCGATGAGGAGATTGAAATTCTAATGGCTAACCAACTTAGGCGAGGGATATGGTGATTTTAGTGGCCAATAGCGTTAGGTGTAGTTGACATTTAAAAGTTTAGCATCAGTAACATATTTTGAGGCTTTCATAAACTAAGTGAGTCGCATTTATTTCTTAGTTAGATAAGAAGGATTTTTAAGTTGTTGTATTTTCCAGAATATTCTTAGTATTTTCTCCTTAATCTTGGTCAACTTTTCCGTCCCATGTTATTAAACATTCAACAAAAACGTGACATACCGCTATGGAATGGCAACTACAATTATGGTTGAATCCTGTTTGTTTTTAAGATCTGCTTGTGTTCTATTTGGTCGCAGAAATTTTGCGACAGGCGAAAGTTTTAGGAAGTTTAGACTTGCCAGTAGCGATAACAGATTTATTTTCGTGAGGTACGTTTAACAAGTCGCACTAAAGAACCATACAATCATTTTAAGGAACTTTTATCTAAAGATTACTTTAATTTTTTTGAGATTGTCGATACTTATTTTGTTTTATTTTAAGTTCTCCTCAACAAAGAATTATGACGAGTATTTTAAACGACGATAAGGTCCAGCATATTGAGAAAGAATTTAACAAGGTATTTTATTCACTAGTCGATGATTTAGTTGGCCATCTTCCTCCTGATACTTTGGATTCCAAGAGCTGGTTTAAAAAGGTAAGAATTTACTAAGTATCGAAGAATTCGAGTATACCTTTACATTACAATGTTGCAATATTATAATACCTTGCAGTTGTTTCTAAATATTAGTTGTAATGTCTGAGAGCAAAATGATGATGTGGCAAATTAATGTAGGCTTTTTAAATTTGTGAGATTTTTCTTTATTTTAATTATTCCCATATCTTAAAATATGATTTTTCCAATTAATCACTTTATCAGGTACTTGAGTACAATGTTCCACATGGTAAAAAGAACAGGGGTCTAAGTGTTGTGTTTTCATATCAATGCCTGGCAAATGGAAAGACCAATGAAGAAGATTTGAAAATAGCATCAGTACTGGGATGGTGCATAGAATTGGTAATTTCATGTTAATTTCAAATCTCCATTAAAATTCATATTAAAATAGTAAATTCTTAAAATAAAGTAGATCTATAAATTTCAAAAGTCATCGATTTTATTTTTATCTAGCTCCAAGCATTTTTTCTGGTTGCTGATGACATGATGGACAGCTCTCTTTCCAGGAGAGGACAACCCTGTTGGTACATGCTGGTAAGTGCTGAAAATTCAAATCCGATTATTTGAGTTTTTATTGCTCAATTGGCTCCATTATTATGTAATATGGTGTAAGAATAACCCAAATAATAATAAGGGGAAATTCATAAAAGGCCACACATGATGAAATCAATAACTTTAAAGGAGTTCAGGTTACCTAAACAATCAACATTCATGATGCTCTATGTGGTCATAAAACCATGAAGATTAGCTCCATGGGTTGCATTCCTGCATGCAGCGGTAATGGCAGCAGTTGCAATGAGTCATGTTCACGGCCCATCTTGCACTGCTGGGGAGCAACCTTGGACAGGGGAGCTATGTCAGTGGTAGAGGAATTAAAAACTGCCTCTGCATCCTGTGTGGATTACATTAGGCACTCAAAAGATTGGCTAAATGCAACATAGTAAAAAAAAATTAATTTCATTTAAGATTATTGCTCTGTTTAGAAAGCTGTTGAACTTACTATTTCATCTGGGATTTAAGGTGTAAATCTAAGTAATTCATGAAGTTATATTTTTTGAATGACACTATAATAAAGTTTGAGATTTTTTTAAATTTAAGAACTTTATTTTATTGAGGATATAAACAATAAGTATTAATGCTGCAATATATATTTTAAGACATTTTCAGTATAACTAACTTATTATATGCAAACTTGACTTATAAATACGTTTAATATTTGATAACCTGTTCCCCTGATTTTGCATATATGACAAATACACATATCTAAATTAACTGTAACGTTTATTATTACTATTATAAGAAATGTTTTTCATTAAAAGAAAGATGTAGGCCTCAAGGCCATCAATGACTCCTTGTATGTAGAGTCTGCTCTCTACTTTCTACTCAAGAAACATCTCAAGCACAAACATTACTACACAGACATTGTTGATCTCTTTCATGAAGTAAGTGAAATACTAAACATGCTTTGCTAGCCTGGAGACTCCATTATTATTGTCGACGTTGTTGTCATCATCATTATTACTGTTATTTATTAACATCCATTTTGTAATGGATAATTAGGGCTTAGAGGAACTAGTTTGAAATAAGCAAATTTAGACTAGCTTACAAACATTATTGTAACCATTGAAACCTATCCATGTATTTTGAACATTTCTTTAATGATTGCAGTCCACATTACACACAATAATTGGACAACATCTGGATACGTCTGCAAAAAATACAGACATTAAAAACTTCACTCCTGAAAGATACAATGCAACGATCAAGTACAAGACAGCCTACTATTCATTCCACTTGCCAATGGCTTGTGCATTATACATGGTGGCAATTCGACAATTTATGATTAAATTTAAGATTTTAGCAAAATATTTTTCTTTAGGCAGGCATAAATGATCCTAAGATTCATGAGGAAGCCAAAACAATTCTGTTGAAAATAGGTGAATTCTTTCAAATACAGGCATGTGAAAAAATGACCTATTCTAAGTTTCTAACTTTGTCATTACTTTTCACATGTGATTTTTCAGGATGATTATTTGGATGCCTTTGGAGATCCAAGTGTGACAGGGAAAATTGGAACAGATATCGAGGAGAACAAATGTTCATGGCTTATCATGCAAGCCCTGTCACGGTGCAACAAAAACCAGGAATCTATGCTGAAAGTTTGTAACTCAATATCTTGTCACATTTATTTAATGGTTTCCATAATAGTTTTATTTTGCTACTCAGAACAACTATGGCCACAAAGACAGTGAAAAAGTGGCAAAGATCAAGCAAATATACCTGGACCTCGGCTTAAAGGAGGCATACAATGAATACGAGGCTCAGAGTTACGAGGAACTCTTGAAGCTGATCAACATAAATTCTCCCGAACTCCCCAAGGAAATGTTTCTAACCCTACTTGCAAAAATCTACAAAAGATGCAAATGAACCCTCAACTGAAATTTACCTCTTGTCATATTGTGCATATACAATAGTTTTGTTTTGATTGTAATTAATTCTTGCACTTTATGGCCCAGGCACGCTATTGGACAGAGCCGTGGATTCCGAGGCTGCCCAAAATGGCACTTCTAGTGATTTAAAACGCATTAAAAATGTATGTAAATTTGAAGTTTGACGTTTACCGTAAACAAACATGGCATTGCGGAATAGTGTATGCCTACTAAAGATGTCGTGATAAAACAATATAATTCATCTGGAATTAGAGACTATTTCCTTTGTTTGAGTTATGTTTCCATGATCGATTGGAATGCCAAAAATAATGTCAAGACCAACTCTACAGTAAATATAAATTTTATTTACGAGGGGTGGGGTCCTATCTGAACAAAAATCAACCAATTTGCATAATTTGAAACGTCATGATCTTTATGTATTAGTGACATTCATGACATTGAACCGTTGCAACACAATAAAATAAAACGGGTTGAAATGAGTTTTAAAATTGTTATTTTCCCCAATGATTTGGACATCTAAACATCGAATTGATGTGAATAATTAACCACTGATCATGCTTGCTTTCCAAAAGGCAACAAGGGTTGGTTCATAAAAGGTCAGCATGTAGGTAATAAATTGCATACAACACTCCCATAAATTTAGTTAGCATTTAATTAATAAAGATAACAAGTACGTTCGAACGAAGGACCGTTTGAAGCAGTCATTTTTGTTTTTCGTGTAAGATCCTATGCAAGTGTCTTCAGTCAACCCTATTTATAAAGGACATCATTTGCCCTGAGAGGTGACTTGGTTGAGTTGTATGGGCTTCTGAGGTTGAGCAAGCACCCTTAGTACCTCTTTATTCAAAATTATAGGGATGTTCACCAATCCTTTATTGGTAACTGCCAGACTGGCCGGAGGTGCAGGAACTCTGATGCTGGAATTTGCTTGAGCAGGTGAGACCGGTATCAACCCAGGACCTATAAGTTGGTGTGGCATGTTGGAGTTGGATAGGCTGTCAAAAACGAGCTGATGAACTATAGACTCATTTCGATCTTGACTTTGAGCCTCCGAGATGTTTATGGAAGATCTGTTGTAACTTATTAAGTTTGAATTGACTGACGCAGGCAGTTGAAAAGGATTAGCTGTCTTTGGCTGAGGCTTGGCAGGTATCTGTGTAAAGGAATTATTGGCAAGAAGGAGGATAGACTGTCCATTCTCACAATTTAGTTGGCCTACTTGCAATGGTAGACGATTCATATTTGCCTGCATGTTGGCTGCAATATGGCTGGTACTAGGGGAATTCATAATTGGTATCAAGCCAGCCATCTTTTGTATCGGTTGACCGGGTTGTGCAGAGTGGACTGAAGCGTAGTTCCCTGAGACTTGGGCCTTGAGAGGAATGAGGACCCTCGAGGCAAGAGATAAGGATGAAATGTTCACAGACCGGCTTGTTTTTATGGATGGCGAACCAGAACTTATTGCCACAAAAGTATTTTGAGGCTTCACAATGTGATTGCTAATATTTATACCGGAATTTGAAATTGGCAAAACATTCTGGAAATTGATTACCATGTTGGAAGTTATTGGGCACATCTGCATTGACTTGTTGCTGGATGACGCACTCAAGTTCTGGACAGGTGTGGACGGTATGAAAGATTGGGAAATTGCCTTTTGTAATGGCGATTGGCTAAGGCTCACATTTTTTGGAAGAATTATCATGCCTGGGGTACCTGCATTCCCTGGGGATAAGTTTACAAGAGAAAGACTAGTGTGTGGGTTGCTCAGAACCTTGCTGGGATTGAAGCTGGTCGGAAGATAGGCGAGCTGCTGGGTCCCAGGTTTTTGAATGAACACGTTCGGCACATTGGTCGACGGCGCACTCTTTATGTTATTCTGCATAGGTAACACCAGGTTAGATAGAAGAGAAGATGCTGTCGTTGACTTCACTGCTGCAAGGGTTTTTGAAGACACCTGGTCTGTAAGCGTTAGAAGTGTGGAAATATCACTTACAGACTGAGGTAGGACAGGCAGGGAATGAAGAGATGGTCCTCTAATATTGCTTGCAGTATTTGGAATAATGGATGTTTGAAAACGTGGAGATTTCAGACCAGATGAATACACTGTGCTCACTTTGGCCGAACTGGCCAAGGACTCTGTGATAATAGAAGTGCAAGGTAACGCATTATGTTCGGTTATTTCAATCAGGTTTACAGATGAAATGGCCACAATTCTGTCATCCATAATCTGTAGATTAGGGTCCTCTAATAAGTGAGAATTGAATGTACCTGAAGAGGCTGCTGGAAGAAATTCTTCTGAATTCTTTGCAACTGATGGACCATCGACACTGCAAGCAGAAGCCATGATTGCATCATCGGTCAAATAATCATCATATTTATATCTCTGTGGTCGGTTGAGCAGTCTCTTTGACCTTGTGGTTGCCAGAGGAAGCTGAGTCTGAATGTTGTTGCGCTTCCTTAGGACTCTTCCTTCAGTAAGAAGCAGAGCCATATCAATGTCATTTTCAAATATGTTCTTTTTTGTTTCTGGCTTATCGTGCAGAGAATTCATGCTTTCAGCTGTTTTTGCTTCAGATTTCAATTCATTGGTATGAGAATCTCCAGGAGAGGAAGGTTCCCTAGCAGAACTTTCATCCATTGTCTCTTCATCTGGCTGCAATGGCAATATTTAATTTAATTTTAATACTTAATTTGGTTCAGATCACGATAGCCATTCTTCCAAAGCACTCACAGTGTCGGGGACTTCATAATAGGCTTCTTCTTCCTTTCTCATTTGCATCCTTGCTTTTTTCAAGACCTGAGTGAGTTTGGCTTCATGAGGTTCCAAGTCTTTCAGTAGATAATCCAAATTCTCCATCAAAACTTTTTCTGAATTTTTCTTAATGCCATTCTTAAATAACCAAGTATGTAGGTGAAAATAATAAACAAAATAAAAATCAATGATGTTTTGAAAACCTTTGATTGGCAGGAGGCATTTAAATCAATTTCATTTTCTGCTCTCTTCTTAATATTCTCTATGAGATCCCTAATGTCCTGGATGCTCTGAGCAACCAATATGAATTCTTCCAAATTTGGTCCCTGCAACACAAACAATTTCTTTCAATTAAAAGTCATTCACATAGCAAAAAAGAAAAATAATCTGTAAGTACATATATGGTTGGTTCAAAACTCATGCAGGGATTATCCTCATCAACATCCATCTTTGTTTTGTCTAGTTCACACTTAATGCCAGGTTCGCCTTTAAAGTCGTTGTTTGAATCATTGTCAGCCTCTTCAGAAGTGTCATCATTTTTTATTTCTGTTAACTCACTTGAATCTAATGATACAGCTTCAGATGGTGTGCTCAAAACATCTTGAACTTCTTTCATAAGGCCATCATCATTTACTATTGTAGTCTTCACCTCATCTTCATATTTTTCCTCTTTCATCTTCCTGTTTTTTCTGCTTTTATTGGAAAATTTGTCGGTCCGATCATCCGCCCGCTTGGCATCTGAATCGAGATGTTTTTTGCTACGAAGATTACGTTCTGGCAAAAATGGTGCCAAATCTTTCCAGTCATTTCTGTTGTTCCTCTTTTTGTTGGACTTGTCAGTGTTTTCTGATGATTCATTAGTTTTATTTTTGCTCACAGGAGTTGCATTTTTCTTAGATTCCTCTATAATTTTCCTTTCTGACCTTCGGGGCATAGTGGCTGTAAAAGACCAATCATTTTCCAAATTTTCCTCTTGTTCCGAGCTTAAGGTTATCGACTTATCAGCCAAATTCGATGCCCCTCTTGTAGGTTTTCTGGACTTGATGTTGTTTACATAATCTGCATTCACATTCTTCTCATTCAGAGAAATGTTATTGGTTTTTGATTTTATCTGAAGATGACCATCAGCCTCATTTTCATCTTCTGAGTCGCTCTCTGATTCTGAATGACTGGATTCACTTTGATCAACTCGATAATTTTGTAACTTCCTAGGATTCTGCAATCAGAAGAATGTTGCTTAGATGGTAATTGTTACTTAGTAACAAAAGAACTGATTAATAATGTAGCATCACTTACCTGTCGAAGCCTGCTGTCTCTTGTTCTTGTTTTACAGTCATCCTCAACAATCATCACCTTTCTTGGCCTTTTCTTTGATTGCTTCTTGGTCCTCTTCTTTGAATAACAACTTACATCATCCTAAAAGAATAATAATACAAATCACCACACTGCTCAATAAATTCATTACTCTAGGCCACTCAAAAAATCCTCGACTTGTAACTGACATCATAGTTGAACTCTATGGGTCCTATTTCTACAGTGGGCAATGGACTCTGCTTGTATATTCTGACATCATCTCCACAGAATTGTGAAAAATAAAAAAAAGTATTTCCTTCCTTGTCAACCCCAAGTTCTCTAGGTCTCAAGTCAACAATATCCTGCTTTTCTATGGCATCCAAAAGAGATTTCTGTATATTCTAAAAATTTACAATTTGTAAACTTTAAATCAAATAGCTCTCACTAATGTAAATTACTGAGGGATTAAAAAGAGTTTCAACCAACCAGTAAATGGTCACAAACTGACTTGACAACCCAGACCTTTTGATAGTATGTCAAATCATGGTATGATTTTGTGACCAGAGGATTATTATATCCTTTTTAAAGAAAACAAATACATTTAAAACATCAAAAAACATTACTGCAGAGAAAATTATAACTCACCCATGATTTTAAAGAATTTTTCATCAATTGCCAACTTCTCAGATACCTAGTTACAAATAGAATGACCATGACATCAAGTAAATCTTTAACTTGGCTCAATATTCAAATGGACCAACCCCAACAACGTCATAGTTCGAATCGCTCAGAGACTTAAACCAGGGTGAGATGTGGTCCTTCATCTTTTCTTCCCAAACTTTATTAGTCATCAAATTTCCACCCAGATGAAGTCTGTTTTCAATAGAAAATCAATAACTACAAGAAATCCTAGAATGCAATGCTTATATTACTTTGATCGCTGATTTGCAGAACTGAAGAGAGACGTCATCAGTCGCTGCATGGCCGAACTCTGTCGCGACAAGACGAAGCATCTCTCGAGTTCGTATTGTGAGATGTTGAGGTTCAGAGGACGAGAACATAAGAACAGAAAGAGTCCCAGTTGGGGCAGCTGCAAATTTAATGTTTAATTAATGAATGATTATTGTTGCATACCGGGTGCTCGTTAATAATTTACGATTCCTCGGTTACGATTCCAGCCGATCATTAGGTGTAGTAAACCCCACCCATTTATTGAGTGAATGAGGATAATTAAATGTTCAGAAACCTCCCACATGGCCTTCATCTGGGATCTGGTCAAATGATCAAATAGGTTCTCATCCCACGACTGGAGGGTGTTGACGAAGTGGTCGAACATGAGCTGCTTCTCCAGCATCCTCTGTTTCTGTAACTCCCTCATCTTTCTTCGTGAATCTTTTCCCTTCTTTGTCACTCTTGGTTGCATCTGATCCAAGGCTGTAAATCAAAGTAAGAAAAAATATGATTTTACTCTTTCATGCCATTGCAAGAACCAGATGCATTTGAACACCACTCACTCTCAGTGGCAATAAGAGGATTTCTTGGAGGGACTGCATCATTGATTCTGTCTCTCAAATCCCTAAACACATGCAATGTAATTCCAGTTAAACATTAATGAAGATGTTGAAAAAAATTTGATTGATTAAAAAATTCTTAATATAAGCAAGTACTCTGCAAACCTGGACAGCAGAGCAACTTTCTGGCTGAGGACAGTTTCGAGCTTCTTTGCTTTCTTCGATATCGAGTGGTCCTCGCCATTGAACACGAGGCAATTGTCGATCATGAGCCTCATGTCGGAGACAAACTCCGTTATGTCCGAGTATTCCTTCCGCAGAAATTTGTCTTTCACTGGGGACGCAAATGAAGACAAGAACGTGAGTCAAAACGAATACAACACAGGCTATGATATAACATGAAACGTGCTGTTCATTCTCATTCAATATGCATTAAAATTTTTGATGCAAATGCCATGACAGTTTCACTAAATCATGGATAATTATAAGCTTTAAGGTCATACAATTCTCAAAAGTGAAATTTGTTTTTATAAATCAATAATCTTTTTTTTATCTAAGTTTTGTTTTCATTCACAGAAGTTTATAATTTAGTTTTTACTTAAAACATAACCTCTGCTCTCATTATTTTTTAATTGATGTTAGTGGCTCAAGTAATTACAAATATTAATTATTATAATAAGACTCCATAATATACGTTCACATACATGTATCACAATAACACAGTAACTTGTAAATGGTAATAATTCAAATGAACTAAAAAATGAATAAGAAAAAGTTATATCAACTCACTTTTTGAAAGCCACATCGGTGTTTCAATCATCTCATAGTAATCCTGGCAACCATCCTGCGTTGAGTCAACAGGTTCAATGAAAGGCCAGTTGAGATGTTTGTTGGAGTCGCTCAATATCTCATTCAAGATTCTGAAACCTTGATGCAATTCTTGAGATTGTGATCCATTCGGTGACGTGCATCTATCCTTTTGGTCTTTATTGAGAATGCCCTTACTAATATTATCATCTCCTATCTCTTCCTCTTGAAAGTATTCTTGAACTTCAACACAATCCTCCAAGGAATTTGAAATGCTACGAGAATTAGCAGACTGACTCCTTGTTATATTTCCACTTTTTGTAAAATTTGAACAAGATTCCTTAGAATTACATCTCAAATCCTTAATCTTTTGTGCAACACAGTTGTCAGTTGATGATTCTTTAAGAACATTTTCATTTGGGAGATTCTTGTAATCAAGAGACTGAGCAGAAAATTGTTGTTTTGAAAGTGAGGTATCAGAAAATTGACCCGATGTGGCTTCATCAGACACAATGGATAGTGGGGTATTTGTGATGATCTTATCTTGCATAATCAAACTAAGACCAGCTGAAGCAGATGCATCACAAGTCTTAGCAAAGTCATATTTCAATGAATTTTTTGGTTCTATCATGATAACATCCAAAACAATCTCACTTGTTAACAAATCTAGATCCTCAGGTCCTAAACTAGAAAGAAAATGAAATAAAATCATCAACAATGTTAGAGTTCAATGATGTTATTGCGAGAATCATGCTTCTAACAGCTGATCACGTTAAACATTTACACAAAATCAAATATGTGCCTATGAAATTGACATGAGATAATTTTTTTTTAAATAAGACAACTTTGCAATGAGGTTTACCTAATCAATGGCAAATCGCGCGAGAATAAATATATTTTAAAGTTGGGACGGTATTCCAATTAGCCAAATTTAGATTCGATTCAGAAACAGCGCTAGAGTAGATCAACGAGGAGCGATATATCGTAAACCGATAAGTTAAGTAGATTTAGTAAAATCTCAATCATTAAAAATCTAAAATTTTAGAGCAAATCCATGGTAAGATCAAATTTAAATAACAAAACCCGACAATTCACGACACTTAAGCCCAGCGATTACCAATTATTATTCTATTGTACAATGACAGTCAACAACGTTTCGGTTCGAAATTAAGAAAACTAACTTTTACGAAATATTTAAATAAATTTAAATAACATTTCCAAAATTTTTATAACATTTGTAATTTGAAGAATTTCTTTTCAATAACTATCATCGATATTAAGAACAAGTTAGACTTTTGTTTAACGTGTAATTTTGCTTAAATTATTTATTTGTATTAAACAAATCCAATGACGCTTAAAATAATAGAAGGAAATACATATACAATAAGTCTAGCTGATCATTTTGAAATCTCTCCATTCGTATAAGGTGAAAAATAAATTCCTATAATTATTAAAAACTTACATTTGTACAACTTTACGATTACTTTTTATAAAATAAGTTTTTAAAACTAGTTACAATTTATTTTTTGAATAATAAAAATCCGGCTTTATTTCAAACATATCTTGTTGTCGTTGTGAAGTCGTGTCTTTAAAAATTACCTTGGTATCAATCATACTCTCTTACACAGTTTTTTCTTTTTTTACAAGCTTTTATTCAACTTATTTAGCTTGTAACTGTTATATAGTAGGGGGAAGTGCCCAGGGACACGCCCGGGTTTTTAAAACCTTTTTGTTTTGCTTTTCCATTACCAAATTGACATAACATAGCGGTCCGTGGCATCTCTTAGAAAACATGCCAATTTCTGCTAATTTGAGACAAAATCATTACTGCCAGAATAAGCTAATTCGCTTTAACTAAAAAGATATACAATTACCCATAAGCAAGATAACCAATAATTAATTAAGTGTCATCATCTAAAAAAACAACAACATATTTTAATAGCCTTATGAGTCCTAATCTTTTCTATAAATGGATAAATTCTGCACCACAACACGCCGACAATTCGGTTTTCTCGTTTCGATAAAAGTCAGGTACACAATTTTAATGCTTTAATAGCATTAATCTTTAATAAGATTTCCGGATTATTATGCAGCCTATATAATCATTACGGATTCATTATGAGCATGGGCTGATCTAGAACACTTTGGCGGGAAAGGTCGCACATGCGGATTTATGTGGGGGGCACAGCTGGTAATATTTTCGTCTAAAATCGTAAATTATTCAAATAAAATAAAATCGGCATGCCCTATCCCCCTAAATCCGTTACTGATTATGAGTATATTTCTCTTTTCCACCGAATGTGGACCCATATGTGAATTTTTTTGTTTCGACCGAAACCTAAACCAAACCGAAAGTTAAAAATGACTTTCGACCGAAACCGAAACTGAAGCCGATAGATATAAGCCCATCACAAGTTTTAAAAACTATGTCATGAAACAACGATGCAATAAAAAATTCAACAAACACTTTATTTATAAAATGCAACACTACAACACGCAATATCCAGCTGGAGAGTAAGAGTAAACTTGAGGAGCTCGAGGTAACATAGACAATGAGAAACAAGGAAGAGTCCATGCATCAAGGGCATTTATACTTCTATGATCAAAGATATGTCCTGTAGAATTCTGGCCTTTTATTGGACGTTGATACTTAACATCCCCTGGATTCGGTGTTGTTCCTTTTGAAACTCGATGAGCCTGACCTCTGACACCCACAACAGATTCAAGTATATATTGATACAATATATTGAGTCAAAACTCGCTCTGCCTCACGACAGTACAATTAGGCCGGATGCAGCAATAAATAACTAGGGGGCGTTAAGCCGGACTGGAATAGTAGGCCTGAGTTTGCCGACACCTGCTGTATATATTATATTTATATAATATAAACTCAATCAATATAAAAATTATTTAATGTTTTGTCACCAGGGTTACAACAGTATCAATAGCTAGACTTCTGGTAGACGGCCGGTCTGGTTTAAAGCCTAAATCCCTTTCTGCCGAAACCGAAACCACGCCGAAAATGATCATAATGCAATTTTCGAAATCTAAAACAGAAATTCGGTCGGTCTCTAGCTACAAAGACCTTCAGTATTTGCGCAGAAAATGTATGACACTACAAATATACATTGACACCCTTTGACCAATTTTGAAAAAACTGGTTTGCATTTTTGAAATTATTATTCCATTCAGATAATTCGTAGAAACTGTTAATTGTACGTTAGTAAATTCCTAATACTAGGAATACTAATGTCTAGGACAATCTGCAAAGCCTGTCAAGTGGCTGTTGTATTTATGCGGAGAAAAAGTCTTCATAAATTATTCTTATATTTAAAAATTATTCCCTTTGTTGAGGATTCAATAAAAAAAATCCCAAATGTTTCACTGTCAAGTGGAGAGTGAAGATCACGACGACAATCACGAAATAGAACATGTTGATGATCTGAAGGTGACAGCAGAAGGAAATGTTCATCAATAGATTTAATTCATTTTGATGGTCGATATAAAGTTAAAAAATCTCTCAAAATAGCTCTGCAGCTAGTCTTTTTGACAAAAGGAGTTTATCCATTGCCTAATGAACAAAATAACAACATCAACAAGCACTCTGGTTTTTGAGTACCTGAAGTTTTTGATTCATTTTTACATATCACAGCGTTAGCACAGCAGCATCATAAAGTGAAATATAAACAACAATAAACTCAAATAACAGGAAACACGTGCTGGTTGATTCTCTGAAATTTTTGATTGCTACAGAAAGACACTGGAGGCACATTCTGCTGTGAGATATCGAGGTTCGCAGCAGAACTGTGAGCACACCTCTGAGACCAATCGCTTCCCGTGAAGCTGGAGTTATGGTTGACGTCAGACAACTCCATGTGAGAATATCCTGAATCACCCTCAAATAGAGTTCCCCTTTCGTTCGATTCTTTAAAATTCTCTGGAATCCTGTGCAAGCTCGGAGTTGTGGATCCTATGCTGTCAAACTGAGAAGAACCATCACCCCATCCCAAGTAACACCTTTTTTTTGACTGGACATTGTTTTTGGCACTGGTCTTGTGCTGGGAAGCAACTTTTGAAGACACCTCTCTCGCGCTACAGGGATGCTGGAAACGTTGAAATCTGCCATCAACCGCACACGTTGGTCTGTTGCTGAAACTGAAGACAAACCTTCGGTTATTTTTCAATTTTGATTTAAAAAAGTGTGGATTAGTTAAGCAGGACCGTTTTGTCGTGTGAATAAGAGAATTCAAAATTCAAGTCAAAAACAAATCCACAAATCCACAATGAATTTTGATTGCGTTTAGCTATTAGTATGTAGCCTACCTATCAATAATGTCTATATTAGTTGCTAATGATAGCTATAACTATTTATTACCAGGTATACAATTGCTGAACTGGGCCAATCGCACACTCATTACTAAACTCTACTCCACACAGAACCAAACATAGGAGGCTTAACGCTCCCAAACAATTATCACCGCATTCCACTCACAAGACTACTTCGGAAAGTTTAATTGGGACCACACTCTCAGTTACGCAATTAAAACTGAAGGAAAGACTAGACTCTGGAGCGACTCAAGTTTATGTTTTGCTAGAGTTTCCAACAAAACTTTGGCACCTGGATGCAAGGGACGAATTGTTCTGGGAATTTCTGCTTTCTACATCCGTGTTGGAGTCGAGAAAAGCGGATGGACACGTCCTAGGGAGGGGAATGGATGAATCGACGGGTTGAAATTGGTTGAACAAGTGGCTGATCAGGTTACTGTTCTGTTCCATCAACCATTGTCTCCTACTCAGACGTTCGGCTAACATTTCTTTCCTCCTGCATCAATCAACCGATCAATACTGTTAGTATTTTCAAGCTCTGACCTATTTTTGCGAATTTTGCGACAAACAAAATCAACAAAAATTAATAAACAAGAAGATGATATCGAAAAATTAGTCTCGATTGCGGTCCTAACCTTTTAGCCACCCTAGATTTTTGTCTGCAGACCATGATGGCGAGTACAAGAAATGCCGCGAACACGGCAAATATCAGTCCGACAGTTACGGCAATGATTAATTTCCAGCGAATCAATGAAAACTCCTCATCCATGCAGGAGAACAGCTACTTCCTACGACAGCTGTAACGAGTGAACTTATGATCTTAAATGCAGGCGTCTTGTTTTCGAAATGAGGACACGCGCTGAAAGGATGTCGTGGAGAATGCAAAACTAAACAAACGACTTATTAATGATACCGTTCACTTTCTCAACACTTCTTTACCTCACAACAGTATTGCTGAAGTTTCGGCTGGTGCTATTTATAAACGTCATCCCATTGGATGGAGATTCCATTAGCATAAGTGTCTGTGGTGAGAGCTTGAAGGAATCATCAGCTCAAAGTCTGGCAAGTTGTTGAAGTTGTGAATTTGTTGTCTCAATGATGTTTTGTTGGCTTCGACGAATTGCGACAAATGAACTCAAAACTATGGGATCTTATTTTCTCTAATTATTGTTAATTATTGCTGATTTAATAAAATTGCAGCGTGATTAATGTGTGTTATCAAATGCAGTACGAGAGGCAGGCTTCACCATATAATTAAACTTGCAATTTCCTGTTCGACATTTATTTCTCACAACATTGTCGAATCGAACATAATGGTAGAAAGTGGTGATTAGATGTGCATGATTATATGAGCTACGTACATACATTATTTTATAATTCACAATTTCTGGATGCAAACATAAACAAAGTTACTTATATGATGCATTTATGTAATGTGAGACATTTCTTACCGACCAATGCACCTTGGAAACTATTAATTGCCAAGGCTGAATAAAGGTCCACAATTAGTTAACCAATCAACTACAGCCCACAACTTAGACTTGGTCAAGATAGGTCATCATTGGCATATTATGACTTTTAAAAAACATGAAATATGAATTAAAAAGCTGCATAACAGGGCCTCAATTAAACTTTTTGTTTTAAATAAATTTAATTCAAGGAATTAAAAACAGATATTTATCCACGCTTCTGGTAAGGACTGCATACAAAAAACACAATATTATGTTAGTCATTCTAATGAGTCTCGCAATTGTTTCATTAATAAAGAATTTAAGAAAGTAATTTTACTTTTTACTCAACTATTTCCAACTAAGTTTAAAAATCGCTACTTTTTCAACTTTCAAATTTGTGAAAAGACCTCTAAAATGTAATAATATTTCTAACAGATATAACAATTACTTGAAGTAATTACTATTGGAAAAACATAATTATTAAAATCTAATAACACAAATAATATTATTTCTTATTTCAAGTAATTATTAAAATAAATAATAATAACATTCTGTGTTATTAACAACCATTGAAGTTAAAAGAAGCCGTAACAACACTTTGATCAGCACAAGAACAACTGATAACATTTTATTGTCAGGAAATCAACCATCGGATGTTTTCTTATGAAAGCACCATAAACAAGAGTTGAAATTGTTCATTCTTCTATACCAAGCACCTCTTATCTCCAATTTCTTGTACCAATCTCAATGTAAACATCATTTTCTTATCTGTCCTTGCTAATCGGATCGGTCAAAACATCCAGTAATCTTTTATAAATATATAAACAGTGGTCGCCCATGCATATTTTCTATAAAATATTTTTTTTATGGAGTCAATTTGTTTCATTTTCGTTCAATGAGGACACATCGTCATCTTCTGGCAGTAAAAGTGAATATCCAATTATGAATCCCGAATTTCTAATTTATTCACTCGGTTTGCAAGTAAATTTACTTTTCATCAATTTTTGATTCAACTCGTCATTTTATGACCTTTTAATAAAAATAGCTAATGCAACTAAGTTTCAATAGATTTATTATAGGCTTAACTAAATAATTGTGATTAGCTGACTGATAATTGGTAAATTAATCGGTGAATAAATGCAAATTCTGCAAAATATCCCACACCAAAAATGCATTGTTTTTATTTGATTTAATTAAATTAACTCCGATAATTAATTTACAAGGCTTTAATGAATTCCTGGATGTTGTTTCCAACCTCAAATGTTGAATGAAAACTGAGAAGTTTCAGCCTCACAGCCAAGTTTCACTCATCGGGAGTTACAAATCCACTTCAGGACCTCCCGTTCAGAGTTGCGTTGAAAAGTAGCAAATGTTTGGAATTATGGAAACTCGGCTTGCATTTCATTAAATACGAAGACAACTTCCCCTCCTTTACTTCTTCCACCCATTCATTCATCCAGCCATCATTGTACTTTTCCATCCATCCAAATGTCCGTCCGTCCGTCCGTCCGTCCATCCATCCATCCGTCCATTCATGCCACCCATAAAAATATGGTCTTCAAAGTTTTAGTTACGTCAGCAATGATTTTAACTTCTGAAGTTTGTAACAAATGATATTTTCCCTTTAAAAGGAAATTGTTGTTACTGTGGAAAGCATAAAAATGTCTTCAGGGAAGGCAAACAGCGGGAAACATTAAAATAGCGTTTGTGATGCTCCAATAAAATGAATGCCGTGATAAGGAAAAGCTCAAGATTGGTCTGAGGATTATTTTTATGTCTTAAGACGTCACGGGAGCATCTCTATCATTATCATCATCGCAATCGTTATCATAATGTTCATAAGGTTCAT
The DNA here is from genome assembly GCA_011800805.1 of Hirudo medicinalis. NCBI lineage: Eukaryota > Metazoa > Annelida > Clitellata > Hirudinida > Hirudinidae > Hirudo > Hirudo medicinalis. Next base: position 45,453 of record MPNW01000127.1, on the reverse strand, counting down.
CACTGCCGTAATCATAATCATCATCACCATCGCCATCATAATCTTCTCTGTCATCACCACTATCACATCATCATCACATCTACATCGTTATCGTGATGGTGAACCACCATTGATCATGACTCCCCTTAAATTTTGCTTGATCAGAAAGTTTAAAGAATCGATCCATTGACCTGCAACATCAAAGAACCTCGTCATTGAATTGACCTTTCAACTCGGAGTTGCCCATCAATTTCATTTCGTCTGCCTTTCAATTTTCTGACAGTCCTCATTCTGTAATCAACAGTCGGTTAAAATCGTTTAACTTCATTGCAAATAAAGCATTTGGTAAGCTAATTTAATTAAGAAATTAATTTGTGAACAAACTTTATAAAGTTGATGCTTGCCTCACAGTCGACATGCTTTTCACGGGATCAATCAATTCCTGACCGAGCAGTTCAACCGTGACGTATCGAGGTCAACCGAGGTTCACGAACTCCCGCTTAAATCATAATTTCCCCTCCGAACAAATTTTCTGAACACCGACGATGAGAAGATGAAGGAGAAGAAAGCGATGAAAGTTTCCATGGAAGATAAAAATCGGTTACACGATTCTAAAACGAGTCATAACTTGCCTTCATTCTTTGTGTCCTTCTGACTAAGAAAGTCTTCAAGATTGTTACTGAAGAGTTGACCATTATTAGTAATTATTTAAAAACCAATTGATATAATAATAATTAACATAATAGTTGATTTATTAATTATTAATAATTAGCACAAGAATTAATATAGCAATAATTAGTATTAATAATAATAATCAATGATAATTAACAATTACTACAACAACAACAACAACAATAATATTAATAATAATAATAATAATAATATTAATAATAATAATAATAATAATCATGTACGTGGGACCAAGTTCTGAGGTCCAAGTACAAGTACCTGAAATCGGTACTCGAACATAAGTACAGGTACCAAGTACCCTATGTCTGATAATAATCATTAATAATTAACATGTATATAATCGTCATTCAGTTATTACAGTATTTTATTAATTATTTAAATATTCTTTGATTTTATCATTAATACTTTATCATTAATACATTAATATTTGTTAAATAATTAATAGTTATTATTAATGTCTGGATGGAAAATGGACGTCATTCACGTGTTGCACATCGGTTTGGCAATCCCTCTTGCTGTCCATGCTTTCGAAAGGGTAATAACAGGAAATATTGTGTGAACGAATGCTATTAAGTATGGAAGGTAATAAAAACGACAACGTTGATTTTGAGGAATCCCCATATTCTTCAGCATTACAACATTATTCACGACATTATTTATTACATTCATAACATTATTATTACAACATAATAATCAACATGTTGTTAAACATCATCACCCTCACAAACGGCATCGTCGTCTTAGTTGACATCATTATCATTATCATTTTAAACATTATCATTGTACAATCGTTATCAGCATCATTGGCGTCCATTGTTCAATGTTCGTGGATGTTCACTTTCCAATGAAATACAGCTCAAGAGCTTAAAAACTGAATTTCAATAAACATTGAAGACCAAGACTGAAGATCCACTGAAAGAATTATCTGATCATCACGAAATTCAAGGAAAACATTCTGATATTTTTCGAATGTGTTGAGAGGAGCTGCGAGTGATAGATGGTGAATCTTAAGGAAAATATGAGATAATTATGAAAAGAAGTGTGAGCAAGATAAGAGGAGCTTTGATTGGAGAGCAGATGAATGCGGGGAGTAACATGCCTAGAAGTGTGAGCGCGCATGAATACATGGAGATGGATTTCCCCTTAAAAGTGGGGGTGCAACGAGGATAAAATCGGTCAGCCGTGAAGAACTCTCGCGTGAAGTTTGAAAGTAGAAGTTTGAGGATCGCTACCATGTTGGTATCATAGCAACATTTGTGCGGCGTCATGGATATCTCGAAGAAGACGAGTTTGAAGAATTTATTGAGCATTTACTTCTTGATTCTCGTCCTATTTTGCAAACATCTCGTTTCTTCGTACAAGTACAGTCCGAAACAAGCGAGATGCGAACCGATCGAGATATCGCTGTGCGAAACGATGAGATATAACATGACAAGGATGCCAAATTCTTTCGGCCATTCCAACCAGAGGGAAGCCGCGGAGGCAATCGATGAATTTCTGCCCCTCATCAGGGTCGGATGTTCGAAGTTACTGAGATTTTTTCTCTGCTCGAGGTTTGTTCCAATTTGTTCAGAGCAAGATGGCGACTCCTTCATAGTTCCTCCTTGCAAGTCGTTCTGCATGCAAGTGAAGGCTGGTTGTGCCCCTGTTCTTGCAAAACTCAGCTTCAATTGGCCACCTTCGTTAGACTGTCAGAATCTGCCCGTCTCCAGCGACACTTACAACGTTTGCGTCGAACCGCCAAACGAACACGATTATGATGAGAGGCTGAGAAAACACGATTTCTTTGAAGATGAAAAAACTCTGTGGAAGAAAACAAAAGATGAAAGCGATGTATTGAAGGAATTTGATTGGTTGCTCGGTCAAATAAGCAAGATTCCGCCAGAATCGAAGTGCGAAAGTCCGAGGTACGTTGAAGTCAGCAGTACAAAGGACAGCGAGTGCGTGCCAAAGTGTTCCACAGATGTATTATTCAGTCACAAAGACAAGGAATTCATCAAGACATGGCTGACAATCTGGTCCATGGTTTCTGTCTTCTCCTGCGCCTTCACAATTTTGTCATACTTATCGAAAGCCAGCGACCTCAAGTACCCGGAAAAACCTGCACTTTATGTGGCCATGTGCTGTGCGTTTGAATCTGCCACTTACGCTGCCAGACTGTTGGTGGACGAGCATCAATCACATTGCAACAGCGACAGACGTCTGCTAATGACTTCCGATGTTTCTAACTGGATGTGCACCTCGTTTGCAGTTGTTCTGTATTACTTCGATATTGCAGGATTGGTGTGGTGGGTCCTTCTCAGCATTTCCTGGTTCTTGGCGGCGGTGAGAAAATGGGGACAGGAGGCCATAGCATCTCTCGGATTGTTTTTCCATTTGATTGCTTGGGTCGTGCCCGGCTTTGCTGCTGGTGCCATGGTGGCAACGAAGAATGTGGAAGGAGATGAACTCCTAGGAATGTGCAGAGTGAGCTCGCGAAGATCAAACCCCATCCTAATGTACTCTATCTCGCCCTTGGTCACAGCCCTGGCCGTTGGCAGCTTTTTCACCTTCATTGGTTTTGTTTCAGTGTTCAAAATTTTAAAACAACTAAAAATTTCATTTAACATGGACGACGCAACTCGCCTCGAGAGACTGATTTTTCGCATGGGAATCTTCTCGGTGCTTTACATAACCACTACAACTTCTCAGTTAACCTGCTACTTCATCAAGTTTGCATCGGTAGAAGAATGGGTTCAGGAATCGATAAACAAACCATGCCTTCCTGGCTGGGAAAAAGAAACTCAAAACTGCCGCCTGGAAAAGTCCATCATCCCGACAGAACTTTATCTCGTTCAGGTTTTTGCTTCCCTCTCCGTCGGCGTAACGACCACGGTTTGGGTTTGGTCAAGAAAAACGCTTATCAATTGGGGGCGTCTGCTGACAGATTTCTGGTCCAAAGTTTTTCGCTGTAAGAAAACCAAGGAAAATCGAAACAAATCTTCGAGTTTGTTAGAGGCGAGGATTTCGTCGGGCGATGGAACCCCCTCAAAGGTCCACCCGCAGAAAAATACTGCAGCCCCCAACGCAATTTCTTCAGCACAGATTCACTCCAACAAATAGGAGGGCAAATGGAGGGAGACAAATAAACTGCGTCTGGGAATGTTTCTGCTCGGACGGACAGATGATTGGTGGGAAGAATCGATACGTGGGACGATAAACTCCAATGGCAACCATTTATGACCCTCTGCCAATAAATTTCAGATCTCATTCTGCATGCTTACATCGTTCATCCTCGCTATGAATGTTCCTGACTCGAATGAATAAATAAAACAAATCGGATTTCACTTATTTAATTGATTTGTTTGGCTTTCATCGACACAAATTTCTTTATTTTCTAAGTTTACAAACATCGTGTCACGAAAGTAGACATCGCATAACACGCTTGTCATCTCTCAGAACAGGTTGCTTACAATTGAACATGGTGAAATTATTTGTTTTAAGAAGATTAGAAGTGATTGATGTAATTGATGTATTGATGCAATAACGTGATACGAGAAGGGGGAAAATATTCTCATGCCTGATTGCTTGCTCTGATGCAAACATCACTTGAGATTGGATAGTTGTGCAATCACAACAAGAAATGATATTCTTTTCAATGAATTACATTATTCTAGAACATCGCAATGTCACGATTATAATCTATTTATGATGCTTATGCAAAGCAAAAGATGTATTTTATAAAACTTTAAAATGGTTTAATAATAATTATATTAAATAGTGTAAAATATTAACTTTTCTTCAGACTTGCCAACAACAAGAACAGCAGCAACGATAACAACACCAGCCATGATTGCCAATTCTCAAATATCCACAGGAATTCGATGCTTATAAAAACTTGCCTCACGTATGACAGGACACTTAATGAGAACTTTCAGATTGCTTTGTCTAGGTTCTCATTAAATCATAAAGCGTCGCAATCATCATCATCATAGGCATCGTCATCGTCATCGTCATCGTCGTCGTCGTCGTCATCATCATCATCGTCATCGTCATCAATTAGCAACGTCATCACCATGATTATCTCAGTCGCCGAACCATAAATTAATAACTTGAGGAATGAACTATACATGTACTGGATGGGCACATGATATTGTCTTCCTTGTGGAGGCTTGCAATTCATTGAATCCAATGTAGTCACTTTGTTCATTATTATTGGGGTTGTTTATATGCCAAACCACTAAATGTGATTATTTTATCATCTATTTGTTATTATTATTATTGTTGTTATTATTATTATTGTTGTTATTATTATTATTGTTGTTATTATTATTATTGTTGTTATTGTTATTATTATTATTATTATTATTATTATTATTATTATTATTATTATTATTATTATTATTATTATTACTATTATTATAAATNGTTATTATTATTATTGTTGTTATTATTATTATTGTTGTTATTGTTATTATTATTATTATTATTATTATTATTATTACTATTATTATAAATTCATGATTATGCTGTTATTATCTCCATCAAACAGGATGTTGTTCAAATGTACACAAGTTGTTGTTGAAAGATAGAACAGTGTTGATAATAGTAGAAGATACCTCAACCTACGAAAAGTGAAATGATCGGGTGAGAAATAGTTTTGGAGAGTTGCTTGGTAATATTTTCTTGTGTTATGTTATTGCACGCGTGACTTGTTCGCGTTATTAAAGGAGGTTTCTTTTATTTACTTATAATAACCCTTATAATTACCATTATAATCTTACTATATATTTACTTTGCTTGAATTTAGGTTAAAAAAAAGCACAACTTACAAAGGAATTTCAATTACCAAATCTTCTCATTTTATTTTACTACAAATTTGATCATGGTTAAACAACATTCAACAATTTAAATTTGATTGGACCACCATTCAAGAAAAAAAAAGATTTGATAAATTGATTCCCATATCAATCCATTTAATTCCGATTTGATCATCAAATATGAGAACATTCCGATTCGAATTAACGAATTCTCACAAACAAACAAAATGATAAAGTAGTTAATTAGAAAATTATTAAAACATGAGAAATGTGACATGAAAGGGAACGTTAGGCTTCATTTTGATGTCTGCCCATTTTGCAGATCATGGGGTAAAAATCCATTATTCAATTTTTTTACTTTTGTAGATATTTAATGGATTAATTCGAGAAGCAGGATTCATAACATAAGAGTATTTTTTTGAAAAAAAAAATAACAATCCTTTTATTATTAAGTATCAACGAAGACAAATCTTTTCGTTGGCTCTTCGTCAAAAACACCTGCTAAGAAATGTTTGTTTCTGTATCAGGAACGTGGAATATTTGGAGAATCGACGAACACAATTGCAGCGATTTTTCGTTTCTATTTTAAAATGAAAAGTTATCAATTATCGTCATTCTGTGACATTGTTCGCTGATGGGACTGCTTAATTTAAGCAAACCAACACTGATCGTCAAATTCTTGGTGCAAGCAAATAAACATTGTATATCATAAAATTTACTGGTTCAAACTGAGAACCAGTTAAGCATAGAGTTATTAATAAACTTACACTTAACAGGAAATCGATTTGGAATTTGATTTTATAACCATCGAAAACTCTTTCTAAAATTAGTTTGTTTTTGTCCCTTATTTATTAATATTATTTTGCTTTCTCAGAAAAACGATTTCTATCAAAACATCTCGACTTATTAAAGCTAAGAGAGCATCTACTCTGATGACAATTCAGGTAAAGTTACCACACGATTGACAGCATTGATTCTTTAAGTCTTTATCCTCGCACATACTGGGATTGTATTTCACCAGTTCTCTGCAACTGAATTTCTTAGAACGGTAGGTCAACGAACCCTTGTAATCACCGTTGATGCAGTAATCTGATAACATTGGAAATTTTATCGAATTTATCTCATGAATAGCTTATCAGAGTTTCATCATTCAAGTCTTTATCATTTTTTCTACCAAACCAATTATAAAAGTCCTTAATAAACCAGGTTTTGAGTGATTTATAAAAATTTGTCAAATTTTATTTAACGACTGAGAAAAAATACATCAGTGAAAAGGTGTTTGCATTTACCCTTGACCAGCTCGACAGATCCACAAGAGTCACAGCAGTACCTCTGGACTTCATCATAATGACAAAGGAAGGAGTCATGCTTAACCAACTGCGTACAGTTTAAATATATAACCCTGCCCCAGACATAGATGTATTCCAATGCCTTTCCATATTCTTCTACAAGAATATAAAAACAATTTAAAGCTTTTGATTGCATCAGGAATGATTATGAAATGCCACGAGAGGAAATGTAATGTTGAAAACGTAATCGGAAATGAAGAGGTTCTATTTGTTGATGATAAATAAGCAGCGCATGTTTGACGGCAGAACCTCGAGTTGAGGTTACACACTCCAGGTATTATGTCCGAGCAACCATCACCTCAAATCACAACATCACAACAATCATCTTTGTCTCCGTAAAGACAGGTCGCATGTGATGGGTTCTGGTCGAGAGCCTTGCAGGTTTTACAGCAGGTGGTTGCTGTTGTAATTGCTGTAGCATTCCCTCGGCTCGAGCATTGGAGCATTCACTTGTGACTTCATTAAATTATATTGAATTTAAAAGAATAAACTTTTGTATATTTGGTTTGGAAGTAGATTATCATCTAAAACCAGAGTTAATGTCATTAAATTATTCGAAAACACTTAATAATTACATGGCTCTCAAAGCTAGGGAGTACTTCTTGACATTGTCATCAGTAGCATTTTATACTTTATTAATCAATGATACCAATGGAGAGATTAATAGTATTATCGTCATCGTCACTTGGAGTGTCATTTCATTATATTTTATTAAAAGCTTTTACCTCCATATTTCCGTTTGCCAGCACACGAAGCACAGCGTAGATCTTTATATGGAGACAGGTGGCAGACAGATCTATTTTTATTGACTTGTTCGCATAAAGTGTTTCTGTCCGAAGGGTGGTAGAACTACCGACGGTCACCGTTGATACAGCGTTCTGATGGTAAGTAGATTGTCATCAATTCAATTAAGCTAATTTATCATTATGCATTAGGATAATTACTAAATAATTTGTACAATTAATTCATAATCCTCAAGACCCAAGAGGACAAGACATTGTTGTTAAATTAAGCGTCTTTTCACAGGTAAGCCAATCACCCTTACTATTATTGTTGTTGTTATTATTATTTCTTATTATTAATAACCAATCACCCTTTGTCTAGGTAATGAACCATCCCTTCAGAAGTTCAGAGAACTTTTTCACCTAATATTCCGCATGCAGCCAGTTAATCTCAACACAAGTAAAACTTAGGATCATCGTTGCAACAGTAATTAGAAAAACGCGAATTGTCAGATAAAAGAATGAGTAGATTTTTATATTCATGGATTTGATGTAAATCTATGCTATACATCAACAATTGGACCAGAAATCATTTCAGCTTAAAAATTAAAATTTATCACTATAACCTTAATTCAAATCAATCTCACCTTCTGAATACAGGTAGTATTACTATATAGTCATAATTTATAGTTTAAGTTTGTCATTTCTTTTTGTCTTTTCTGTTTTTCCCATTTTGTCAGTTTTTCAAAAACAGGTTAGACTTCGATTGTATGGTTATCAACCTTGGAATCTTAATTTTCAATGAATGGAACATCTGTGGGTCTGAAGAAACATTAAAGAGGATTGAATAAAATTCAATCGCTTTACTATTTTGGATTGCTTACTTATTTTAAGATGTAAACAATTAACAATTAAACAGGTCCATCGCAATGGAGTGGATTATTAACAAATTGCTTATGTAACATCTAATGCAACTTAAATTAATAAACAGGAATCAACTTTTTGGATTTGTGAATGGCAGATGTTAATGTAGATGGAATTTCATCAAATATCGCTCCTGTATCCAGCGGTGTGCTTGGCCCCACAATCTTTTCATTGTACATCAATGATAGAATGATCTTCCTAACATATTCAAGGATACTGGTATTGTTTGCAACTATTTGCTGATGATGTTAAGCTCTATTGCTTCCCAACTTCGTCCAAAACCCAACTGAAGTCTGCTCTCGACAAGGTGGCTCAGTGGAAGCAGCTCGCACCAGAGAAATGTGAGATTTTCTCTACAGCGGGTCGCAGAAAGAAAATAAATGATCCTGAGTGTCATGAGTACCCCATCAGAGGTCAGACTCTCCAGCAGGATCATGATGGACCCCGGCTTAAAGTTTGCAACCCACATTGATGCCATTACTCATAAAGCTGCAGCAGTCTCATGGATGATCAGGGCATCTTTCTCTTCAAGAGACCAGGATGTCTTAAAACTTGACTTCTGCACTCACGTGCAAATTCTTGAATATAGTTTACCAGTATGGAATCTTCGACACAAATACCCAATTGATAGAATTGAAAAAATCCAAAAAAGATTCACTAAATCAATACATTCTGTTGCCAATTTCTACAAGGAAAGACTAAGACTTCTCAAACTTGTGACCCTGGAGAAACGTCGCCTCCTGGCTGACTTAACATTCTGCTTCAAATTACTAAATGGCTTTGCGGACTCCCCCCTGAGGTATCTCCTAGCCAGCACTAGACGGCATAATTTCAAACTTCGATGCAATAAATTTTCGACAGACATTGCCAAATATTCTTTCTGCATTGGGATTGTTAAACCATGGAATGCACTGCCAAATGAAATAATTAACTCAAATACTGTTTCTCGCTTTAATGCGTTAATACGCGACTTTGACTTTAATAGTTACTTAACATATACTTGATTATCCTTGCCATTCGGAGCGGCTTGTGTTCTCTTTTATATGTAAATTTTACAGGCTTGTATTAGTGGTCTTAAGACCCTTCAGTTTGTTGAATAATAATAATAGAGTAGAATTAACCATCTCAACTGAATGGAATCAAAATTCTGCACTCTTTTAATATCTTAATTATTGTCTTTTCAAATTATAATTGTGTAATTAGTTACTAAAAGCAACTAGCGTAAACTTTATCATTCACCGGTGCTTCGAATACCCCGACCCACTTGATGGTGAACTTCAAACCTTCGAGAGCGATGTCCTCGTAATCATTTTTCACCTTAATTTTTATAATTAATTTAAATAAATCCTTTAAATAAAACCTTTTATTTAATCTTCTATTAATCTTCCGCTTAAGAATTTTTAACGATTAATTTATCCCACGGCGATTAAATTTCGATTAAATTCTTCTATTACTTTCTGAAGTAATGTCGATATTGAGTTGCACCGGAAATTTTAATTCGTTATTATTTTGTACTGTCAAAAAAATGGCCAATTCCAAATCAAAGGTTATAAACCAGATAATGGTAAATTGCGAGTCCATTTTGGTTTTAAAGTGTATTATATTGACAATAATAATAAAGTTATTGATGGTGGGAAGGTATACTCTTTTCACTATCAGAAAGTCTTCGTCTTTTGAAGCTCGATTACATTGACAACATATCATCTACAGCATACGAAATATAACACGTTGTTGTCGAAGAGTGTTGGTGGACAGACAGAAAACTCGAAACAAACATCATTAAGCCAATTTGGATTGCGTCGTAAAAAGCTAGTTAGTGCCAATCTCTAAACTGATGTTACAAACAGTATTGCCCATTGGATTGTCAAATATCCATCGTTAATGATTCTGGTCTTCAACAGGTGACACATGTAGCACTTCAGAATGATGAATGCATGTAGCCCACCAGACAAAACATAGACAGCTTTATTGCTAGAATATTTCAAGAGAAAAGCCTTGAATTGAAAATGAATGTCAACAGAGCCAGTGCAATTGCAATTACGAGTGAATTTTAAATAAAGAGTCGAGAGAGGATGTTTAAAGTTTATTCGTTGTGCAGTTGAACAGAATTATAACAAGCAGACCGATGGGGAGGATAACAGTCAAAGTGCAGAGCCAGAGCCACCATAAAAGAAACCACGACTGATGCTGACTTGTAATGATTCAGAATCTGAGTCTGAAGACTACATGAGTGGATGCCATTGTTGACAGTGAATTGCAGAAGTACCGAGAAGACCCAAAAATTCCGGAGTCACAAGATCTTCTACTTTGGTGGAAAGTTAAAGTCTGTCGTTTTCCGAATTTGACATCTTTAGTACGGCATCATGCATTCCAGCCACATAGGTACCATGTGAGAGACTATTCAATACATCAGGTTATATTGTGAATAAACCGCATGCATCTTTAACTCCTGACGGTGAGAAGAAGTTAGTCCGCTTAAAAGATTGATCGAAATCTGTGGAATGAATGAGCGAACCGAACAATAACAGTAAATATAATATAAATAATAAATGTAGTTTGCATAAAACATGGAATTTAATAAAGTCTTTAATAGATCGTAAGGCAGGTTCTACAGATAATACCTTATCATTTTTTGATGATAATGATCAGTTGCTTACATCATGTGATGATAAGTTGCTAATAAATTTAATCAGCATTTTTCCAGTATTGGTAAGAGAATCACTAATCAAAAATAAAATAAAATAAAATAACAGTAAATTAATTACAATCCTGCCCCTTCAATATTTGTTATCTATTATTTAAAAAAATCTTGTAAATTGTACATATTGCACGGTATTCTTTAATGTGTTCATTTGTTATTGTTTTTTTTTGTTGGATGTGCCTAATAGAAACTTGTTAATGAGGGTCAGTCTGATAGCGGAAGCGTGTGCTTCCTTAAGGCTGACCATTGAGTTATTTTATTTTAGTTTTTTTGTGGCTTTAATGTTTGCTTTTAAGGTATTTTGTTGAATAAAATTTCTCTAAATTTAAAAAAAATTATTAGTTTTTCCTGGCTTAGTAAAAAAATTTGATTGTCATTTTGTTAACAATTTAATCTTTTTAAACTATTAATTAGTCGTTAGTTATCGTACGATTAATTGTTAAAGAAATCATTAATCATTAATATTAATATTATTAATATTATTAATTACATATAGCAACATTAATAATAACATTATTGTTATAATTATAGTTATTAGGGCTGCAAATTAATCTGCGTTAACGCGAGCGATTAACACATTTTTTTGCAGTTTAAATAAATAACGCGAGATTAACGTTAAATTTTTAAACATATTAAATAAATTATTTTATTAATTTATAATATATTTACATCTATTTTATGTTTTACAACTCTTTGTTTTTATATCTTGCTATTTCTTTGGTTTCCTGCCATTATTATTCTGTAAAAAACGAACGTGCTATATTGCGCTTATAAACATATATATGGCCATAAATAGCACAGGTAAGTCAATTTCGAAGCACAGTCTCTTATATGTAGTGCTAAAACGTTTCCAAAATCGGAGACTTTGGGAATGGCCACCGGAAGAGGTTTGATGTTCGGAGTTCGATACCCATCATTACTCTGGGAGGATCAAAGATATCAGCAACTTTTTTTGATAAAACTTGAATGAATCTTCTCTTGGGGATGATGCAGGTATTGCGTAAGGGTTAGCCCGCCCGGACATAAGATATGGTATGCGGACGGTATCTAATCATGCTTGTGGGATCTAGGATTTCCTTGGCACCTGTCGAAGACAAGGATGGGTTTCTGTGATGTGTCAGCAGCTGAGAAAAGCTTTAGCAAATTACAGAGCAGAGCCAGAAATTGACAAAGATTTGTGTCCATTGGAATGGTGGCGAAAATGTGCACCATCACTTGGCCTTGTTGCCAAGCTAGCCTTCAAATACTTAGTTTTTCCAGCTAAGGTTGTGCAATGTGAATCAACCTAATTAAAAAAAAAAAAAAAAAATAATAATAATAACAATAGTAATATCAACAATAATAGTAGTAGTAGGAAAAATAATAATAGTAGGAAAAGATGAGACTTTAATTTTATTCGCCATTATTAATTACATTACGAGATTCATGTTATTCGGACATCGCAAATAATGCATGCTTGCAGTGATAATTTAAATTGGACATTTACGTCAAATAGAAATTGTCATTGTCAAAAAAATTAATACGAAGAATTTAAAAATAACGGCTAACAAATGCTTAAGATTGAATGAAGGTGAATTTAAGATGGTTGCCAGTAGGCAAATAGGCAGGCTTTAGTTGGTGTCGATAGATGGACAAAAGCAACTAGTAGAAATGGTGTTGCTCCGAATTTCTGGGAAAAAGAAATTTGAATTTATCAATTAATATATTATTCATTTATTCATTTAAATACATTTATTAAACCTCAAATTGTTAAGATCTATGTGACATTGCACTTACCATTCTCCTCTGTAAGCAGCCAAGTGACAGTAGAAAATCTCATATTTATAGAATTAAGTTTAATAACTTATTGTTCTCAACTAACAATGACAACAATGAAACAGTTCATAATCCAAATATTTCTGAATCTGGCCTGATCCGATTTAATTGTTGCTGTTCTTTTAAATTCCATTGCTTCATGACCAAATCATAAAATCGCCACTGAGTAACGTTCAGGTAAAATGGGGTAAAGCGCCTGCTACAGCGACACTCAAGCTTTGTAATCTTAATTTTTGTACTACGCGTCATATTTATACCATTATCGTAATTATTGCTATGACGAGTAGAAGCCTATTAGTTATGGTAAGATATTAATTTCATTGAATAAAGATACAAACTTTGAAAAAATGGAAAACTAGCGGTCATCGTAATGACAGAAAAATTCTTTAATTTTCAGAACCAAACAAACTTTTAAATTATAAAATAAATAAATTTAATAGTGGCTTGATGTTATCTGCCGAGAAAATTCAAGTATGGAAAAGATATAACTACCTCAAATATTAAATTATTAAATAAGTATTAAATTATTAAATCATATTATTGAAAATATTAATAAAAATAAAATCTTAGATATAAAACTTAGTTAAATTTCTGCAAAATATATGCAATATCAATAAATATATTTTATCGTTATAACTTTATCCGGTGAATTTTAGTCGTTTTTTTATGTTATTTGTTTATAAATTATACATATGTCAGATCACTCAGTGACTCAGTAATAAACTCAGTAAATCCCGCTAAAGTATCTCAACAAATTTTCTTTTTTAACACCATGGACAATGGCTTCATGAGGAAATACAAAATATTGGTGAGATACGGCCTGTTCAATTTTATATCAAATCTTGAGCTTTTTTTTCAGTAAATTGATTACACAATGGCTTATTTGCATAAAAATATTTTTATTTGAAAATTAATTTTGTAAATTAGCTATTTTTATTTTAAATTTGTAATTTATTTTAACCCTTAGCATGAGAAATTACAAAAGAACTACTGAAAGATGTTTGGTAAGCAGTAATGTTAGAAGCAGCAGCATCAGTAATTGATAATAGATCTAGTTTGAGACAGACTGCAAAAATTACAAGATTCACTATTCAACACTGTGCTGATATATTCAGAAGGTTAAAGTGAGCTGAGTCCATCTGATGACCATCTGGTGAATTATTTTTAAATAAGGAGGATCACATTAAATTGAAATAAATTCTATCAATTCACTCCTTCAACAAAAATCATTTTTAAAAAATGTTTTGTCGGGTTAAATGGGTTAAATGAAGAAATGATTGTAAATTACTAAATAACATGCAAATCAAATCGTTTAAGAGACGAGTGCAACTCTATTCAATTTTTTTCTTTTTTTAATTATCAAAAACAAATCAATAAATATAACAAAAAAATCACTTAACATAAAAAAATGCGTTAACACATTATCTTAATTAAGCAACCAATTCAAAAAAACCACAATTACATGTATCTAATGTATGTAATAATTGTTTTTGGAAGGAACTCAGTGCAGGAGGTAACTCATGAAGACACAAGCCAAGGAGAAAATGGACAACTGGAAATGAATTTAATACTTCATCATAATTTATTTAATAATTATAATTTATTCATAATTTATTCAGAATGTATTTATTTTATTTAAAAAACAATAAAGAAATTCAATTAATAAAAAAACTTCCAAATGTGCAATTTCAAAACAAAGCTTAATTTACTTAACCAAAAAAACCTACAAAAAAAATCTACCTATCGTACAACGAAAGTATTTACTCCATGTAATATTTACGCACTGGTATTAATGATTTACAACTGAAATTCTGTGTTAATACAATTGCACGACCATTCATCGCACTTAATAAATAATAATAATTTATAATTTTGGCTTCAATTAGTAAGTTCTGTAAAGTTACTGATTTAAAAGTTAGTTTGTGTCTAAAATTAACCGTTATTAAATCTTTATTTATTTTAAAAGTAGCTGTAAGGTAAGTAATCGGAGTATATGTAGTAGTAGTAGTATTATTAATTATATTACACTTTATATTGTAGTTAATTATAAGTATTAATATTATACTTAATTATAATAACATAGTTATCCTAATAACTAATATTACACATAAGGCTTACGTGGAGATCAGCAGCACCAGCCATAGTGACAGGAGCACGGGCAGCTGTAGTTGCTGCCATTGTCATACCAGGTGCTACTGTGGTTGCAGTCATAGCATTAATAGCTACCAAAACTCCTCCTGTATTCAATTTATTAATAAAATGATTAATATACATAAATCATTATTTAATAAATTTCCTATCTACAATTTTTTATATTTTATGTCGATTTAAATATGAAATTCTGTAAATTCAAATGGTTGATCAGACGAATAACTAAGCCTTAATAAATAAGCATTAATTTTTATATTTTTTAAAATGTTACATAATTAATTAACATTTGAATTGATAAATTAAATCAGTAAATGTTTATTTTAACTTGTAAAAAAATGAAATAACCGCGCCAAACAAACCGAGAAAGATTCCCGCCAAAATGAACGATCGATGATGCATCTTTAAATTTGTATCTGCTGAGAAACAAATGAATTTAATTAAATGAAACACTAAATGTCCGTTTGAGTATTCCAATAATTTCCTACTGAATTTTATGACCAAATTAAAATTTACAAATAAAATTAATTGAAACGAAAGGCTGTCAAATTAATTTAAAATTCTATTGTTTTAAATCGAAGTGAATAAAAATATAAAGCGTTTGCTTTGAAATATAAAAAATATTTGCAAAGAAATCGTTCATGAAAGAACAATTTTTTTCAACGCCATATGAATACCATCAGAGACGTTTTTTGACCATTCGTACTTGTCAAATTTGCGTAATCAATAGGGCGACCATTTCTTTGTTTTCTCATATAGGAACGCAAACCTCTGAGCTAACTCGAATGCCGAAACGAAATACATTAAAATCACATTAAACATGCACGGATTGCAATTAAAACGAATTTAGCATTCAAAAGTCGCAAATGTCAGTTGTATGGAAATAAGAAAGAAGACAAAGAAAGCTTCCGATGAAAGTCTGAATGTTTGAATTTGTTCAACATTAACTTGAAGCATAAATAAATTTATTATTATAAAAGGAGGAGATTCAAATGATTTGTATTTGGAAATCGATTGGAAGTCTTTCTATTACATGAAATATCAAAAATTTACTAATAACTGGTAAATATAATAACATTCAAATTTGAATTATGTATAATAAACATTAATTAATTGATTTACAATAAATTTGAATAATAATTAACGATAACATATAGTATGTTTGTCCCCGAAGATCACCAAAGATATCGCAATTATGAATTTTTAGGCACGGAAAGTTTTAAGATTTGCATAAGATAAGAAGCATTAAATAAAAAATATATAAATAATTCCTGCTAGAAATACTCTGTTTGCACAATAATGCAAAATAATTATACCTGCAGACAAATTAAAGCAACAGCTACGTTATTCTTGAAGCACTTGAGAGCTGACAACATTAAACTCACTCAAACTTGATTCTGAACCAGTAGACTCTGAAAATTGTTTACTGCTTGTGAGCCTTCAAATTGCTTTATTAAATCCTGATCATCCATTGTTCAGCCCCACCCTTTTCCTATGCTTCACTGGTTTTCTTTGAGGTAAACGCGGTAGATTACTCGGCATTCCAAGCCTGCTGTGACTCACACGTAAAAGGTGAGGGAGTGTACTTGACACCAGTTGTCACCAATGACAATAGCATTGCTATAATTTTTATTACATGAACTTTCATTTAATGTCTGCAGTTTAATTACTGATTTTAATATTGCTTCATTGGGTAGTGGTATTGCTCCAAGTAGATGGTTAAAAAAAATACCATTGCAAAAGTATTTGGTTTCAGTGGACACGAGTTGCTGCAATTCATGCCCAATATTGTTATGGCTTAGAATGAATAACAGGCATGGTGGTTAAACCTGTTTGCTTGCGATGAATGTCATAAATTCATTCGAGAACCAAAATAAGTTTCAAAGCTGATTAAAAGTTTTTGTTACTTAAAAACTTAAATCTCTCAATAATGTATCGTTTACTATGAAACTAAATTCTTCAAAGAAGCAATAACATCATTTAATTGAATGTCACAACATAATTTAAATACGTTAATAATAGTTAATATGTGGTAAACAATAGCAATATAATAATATAATAACAATATTACACTGAAAGGTCAAACCAAGCCATCCACTTAAAAGAAAACATTATTAAAACGGATCAAATCAAAAAGTTTAATTTCACCCATCAGATTATTGTTTGATTTGGAAATTTGCTCAATTCGTTATTTCGAGTTTGAATATCGATGAAGTTCCGGAAAATATTAATTTACCTAACAAAGAGGCCCACGTTTTAGACAATCCTCTCAGAAAAGAAATGTTTGCTGTTTTAATTGTAATTATGTAGGTTGGCCGAATGGGATGCGTTCCGGCATGCGGTCGTAATGGCTACAGTCCTAATGTGTCGTGTTCTGCACCAAGTCTGCACCGCCAGAGAGCGCCCTCGGGTAGGGTCTCTATATAAATGGTAGAACGATTGGAAAGTGCCTTCACATATACATAGGTCACTCAAAAGATCGGATAAATACTCACAAAAAATACAATACAATACAATACAATAAAAAAATAATAAATAATATAAAAATTACAATCGCAATACAATAGAAAATAACAATTAACTTAAAAATATTCAAGTCGTTGTCGACTTAAGCATTACATAATAATGGGACGTGTTTTAAAACTGCTTTATGACTTATATTTTTATTATCATCAATTCTTTAATTCGCTTAGTTTTTAGTTTTTTTTTAATAAATGTAATATTGCACTGACATTGCATTACATAAAACAGGTTGCTATAAAACTAATTGCTATTAATTAATATCATAAATACATGATTTTAAATAATAATACTTTAGTTATTTGGTACCTATTACACGTTACTTGTTATTTTACGCCTAACCAGCAATTGAAGACAACTTCAAGATTTAAGATTCAACTTTTGACTCAAATGTTCTAAAGGTATGTAAAAACATTCTAGAGGACATCGAATATTTTATGGATCCTCTGCACAAGGGAATCTGATCTATACTTCTGGAGCGACATGAGAAAAGGAGACTAAGAATAGGCTAAAACGTGTTACCCACTGACATGGAGGCAACAGTCTACATAGCTGAACATACTTCGAGTGAATATTTTCGACACCTTTTTGGACACGATTTGAACTCGTTTTTAAAATATGGACTCAAAGAAGCCATTGTTATTAATATTAATAAAAGTTGAATACATGCTGTTTCATTAATGGCAAGACGCTGTGTTAAACTCCAGGTGAATCTATTTGAATCTCAAGAAATTCGAACGAAGAGTTTATTATGTTATTTTCATTATTAATAATATAATTCCATTATTATTATTAATATTATTTTATTATTTTATTATTATTATTATTATTATTGCTATTATTATTATTATGTTACGTCACTGTAAAAGTGTTCGAAACTGGTTGGATCTGGATCCCTGCCAGGGATCAAGTTGATTCAGCCAAGTATTTTTCTTAAAATCCCAGCAGTTCCAAGTAGTGCAATCTTTTGACATCGCTGAGGTTGCCCTGGAATCTTTTCTAGGTTTCTTGTATGGTTCTTGCTTGTTATTATTATTATTATTATTATTATTATTATTATTATTTTGAGATTTATTATTTTATTTGCCAGACCTTAATTTATAATTATATTTTATTAATTTATATTTGTTTATTTCGACATATGTCATTTTCTCGCAAAAAAAGTCAAAAAGGATTAAAAATATTTTTATTAATATACAAACACAGGGGAAAACTACTGGGAAGACGTTTGATTATTCCTACTACATGAATTCATTCGACATGTGATAGCCTAAATATAAAATTGCTTGTAATATTGCATTAAACTAATGTAATCACTAATTGTTAGCAATAGAAAATCATCTTCAAATATATTTGCATTTGCATCTTTGATAATCGTTGATAAAAATTCAGTTGGAGAATTCAATGAAAGAAAAAGGCCACTAAGCAGCCCATAGTGATCATTTCCGGCAGCTGAAACAAAAAATAAAATTCCGATTGACGTCATCACCATCGACGATGCTATTAATTATTTGATTAAGTTAATAACTTCATAATTTATTAATGTGCCACACTCACTATCGAGAGGTTCGTAGCTTTATTCAAGGAGTTTGGCATTGTAGTTTGAACCGGAGGAGCAGCTGTTGTGGCTGAGACCGGAGCGGCTGTTGTGGCTGTAACCGGAGCGGCTGTAGTGGCTGTAACCGGAGTGGCTGTTGTGGCTGCGACAGGAGTGGCTGTTGTGGCTGTTGTGGCTGTAACCGGAGCGGTTGTTGTGGGTGCAGTCGAAGGAGCTGCAGACGTTTTGGTTTCAGTTGGCGGAGTGTTTGTTGTAGTTGCTTGGCAAGTTGCTGCCGCAATCACTGTCAAAGAAAGACCAGAAAATTATGAACTAAATCATTTTTCGATGGATATTATGAGTCCTCACGTCTCATTCGTAACTCACCAAGAAGAAGTGCAATGAAAAGCTTCATTTTACTTTAGTCTTTTCTAACTCTTGGCTTTCACTGTTTGCAAGTCTCTCTTGAACAACTGGGTTACCTTCCGAGCCATTAATATAGGCAATAGGATCCATTCTTTTACTAAGCATTCATGCTCGAGGAAGTTACACCAACTCTCTCTGGTACCAAAGGCAGCTTAGGTAAACTCGACCACACCCAATAAAGTGCTGTGAACGCCTACTTATTGCATTGCAAAATTCCTAATGTTGACGATTCATTCTAACCCGAGTAAACTTCTTTTTAATCAACATTTTCTTTTCTTTCTTTTTTTGTAGATTTTCGATTGAATGCACTGCATGAGGTTAAATGGCAAATGAATATATATAGTTTCTTTTTCTAATTATTTTTAATCGATCAAAACCAGAGCAGAGTTGGTGGCTTGCATACAATAAGGTCTCATTGAAATATTCCTGAATGGTGCTTTTCCTGCCCAAATATATTACTTTTATGCAAGTTGAGTTGGGTGCATGAATCAAGCGAATTATTTGTACAAGTAACTGATTCGGATATATTATTTCAACAATATTTTAATCATAATATTAATTGTTATATTCTTATCATAATAAATAATAAAATATCTCACGTCAACAACTTCTATCTTGAAAAATTCTGAAGACGCCCTTCATAGAACACGTCAAAGCAAGGACAACCTATTGATAAACATCTTTTACAAGCATTTTGGGCTGAACAGATTTCATTCTTTCATTACATATTGACGAAAGCATTCAAGCTACTATTGTCAATTTATTGTAATTAGGGATTTCTAAAATATGATATGCTTGTGATAATAAGAAAATGTATGACATACTACTGCATGGGGAACGTCTTAAGATTTGTATATGCAAGTTGTTTCGGAAATACTTTCCTCATTATTGTTAACAGTGTTTTAATTAATTTAATTAATAAAACTGTATAAAATAGAAAATCTTGCCCTCAAAATTTGAGATAGCTTTTTAAAAGAACAAATTTTAAAACACAAGTTTTCAGAATAATTCCTATGAAGCTATGAAGATGCTTATGAGTATGAATCTGCCTGGTACCAATCGACGATTCATTCAAACGCAACAAGAATGTGAGATTCCTCATCGTAATATTGAATGGAATCCCATTAGTCGCACTTGGATTTATTCATGACCTCAAATGTTACGAAATAAATAAAAGAATGAATTGAAATGCAAATCACGTGTATCTTTCATCACAAATAGGTAGAGTAACATTATCGTATTAATTCGCAATTTGTCATAATCAACGTCGTAGTAGTGTGTACAAGCAGTGTATATGATGCAAGAAGTCAAAAGGCTTAGTTTCCTTGATTGATCTCTTAACTTATAAAAAGGCAAGAACTTCTCATAAGTTGTAAAGTTAATTCATAAACTTCTACCAAAATTTGTTACCGAGGAGTGAAACATTTCTCAGCAAAGGAATAAATTTGTATGAACAAGTTATTTACCCTTCAATGCAGGTATCAAGCAGATAATCATCCAGCATTTTTGAATAAATTTTATGCTTCGCTGATTTTCTCACAACTGCTAAACTTTCACACAAGTGCAGGCTGGTTGCAGTTCAACGTTTCATTCTAATGAAGTAGTTATTAACCAAATTGATTTTAACATTTTTTAATTTTAATTATTTTTAATCTTATCTAACATTCATGTGTTCTTGAATTTCTTTCGCTTATTTCGATTATTTTCGATTATAATTAATATGTTTTTCACGCAAAATTTGACATCCTGAGGTTGATAAAGCAAACCATTGTTTCAGCGCAAGGAAATGAATGGGTGTCACTATTCAAGACGTTTCCTCAGTTGAGAAAGGTTACATTGGACTGAAGTGTATGTCAATTCATATTCAGATATTCAGTAAAACTTGACATGCCATAGTAATATTAATAATTAAAAAAATAGCACTAATATTAATAATAATAATATAATCCTTTGCTTTTCAACGTTTTGAAAATCCTAAGTGCAAGTTTGAAATAGATTCATGGCACGCTAACGGATCTTATGTGTGTTGTTGAAATTAAGACATAAAAATTACTGTCGACCGCATAGTGATAGACTCAGTACTAGGCTATCAAATTTCCAATGGGGGAGGAAAACACACCGTTTATTGCACAATGAACAGACTAAAATCTTGTGGAATTCCGGCATCCAACAAAAAACACTAGTCCAATGTCATGAGTTATTGGTGAGGTGCGTTGTTCAACTGGAAACTTCAACAACGAATTAAAAAGAGTACTTTGCACATCTCCTCTCCCGAGTGCTTGAGTTTCGCTCCACTACAGCGTACTTTTCAAAACTTGATAATGTGATAAACGATCTGAGGGAAACAAACGTTTTACCAGAGACCCTCTTGAGTATGAAGTTATGCAGGTTCTGAATAGCACTTGCATGATAACATCAAATTTTCTAAGCACCTAAAGTAATCTTGGAGAAATTATAAATACATCAAATTATTCTCTAGCTTAAAAGATTTTTTGAGGCAAGATCAGGTTTCTTTAGGAATGGGCTATAATATCTAATATCTTATGAGACAGTGCAGTCAATGATTATTGGCTAGCTATGCTATGAGTTGTAAATTATTTAGAAAATAACAACTCAAGTCTTTCAATAGTCGACGATGGCAAACAAAGTCTTTCAAATAGTAAACTTATTTGGGTCAAGAATACTCGTCTGCGAACTATTTACTGTTATAAATACGAAAGTAAATTATGTTTAAGAAAACATTGAAAAACAATTCAATCTTGGTATTTTTGAGTCTGACCATCAACTCGTGAAAATAGTTACCAAAACTAATCCAAGCCTTTCTTATTCGCTCAAGAAAGTTGAAATTTCGTGATTCTTTTAATTACGAAAAATGGAAATGTCGGAAAGTGATTTTAAATAAGTAGTTCAGAGAATACACTTACAATTGAACTTTTACTGGAAATTAAAGAATTAAAACGGAATTTCCACAAAAACTTTACTTCTGAATGGACATTTTTAACGGAATAAAATTTGAAACCAAAAACTTAAAATGGACGAATTGAACCTTAAAAATTTATAAAAATCTAATCATTGACAGTTTAAAAGTAAGGCTAGAAGTTTCATCTTGTTGCCATCAGAAACATTGGTCAACATTTCAGGAAAGCCATCGCAGCCATGCAGGCGATCAAAACTGTGGCAGAATATCCAACCTGAAATTTGACAATCGCAAATTAAATAACAAAAAAAAATAAGTGCAGTTTTATTCGCATAAAAACACAACAATAGATATATAATTTTATTGGCAACAATGTCTTTGATATTAAATACGATAATATTAATAAAAGCAATATACAGCGAAAGTAAAGTTAGAAACATGTGAGGATTTGTTGTGATATAAAATAAATGCAATATTGTAGAAGACTTATTACTTTAAGATAAATTTTTAATAAATTACTATCAGAAGATGTCATCTAACCTATATTTCAATTGCGAATTACTAGTACTACTATTCGAATTACTAGAAGTCAAGTCAACGCAAGCAAGAACAGTCGCAATATTGATCTCATTATTTATCATTAATCTCATTATAAGCTTGCTGGTTTGATTTTTTTTTTATTTGAAAAGTAATTATGAATCATAATTGACTTTTTAAACTTACTTGGAGTGAACTGGTGGATACAGCTGGTGTACTTGTAGGATGTGGACGATCTACATTTACAGTGGTTTGGTCTGCCTCGGCCCGTAAAACCACTGAAACATTTTCAAATAATAATTTGTTGAAGTAATTTAATATGTGAATATCTGAAAACACTCGAAAAGCT
The DNA here is from genome assembly GCA_011800805.1 of Hirudo medicinalis. NCBI lineage: Eukaryota > Metazoa > Annelida > Clitellata > Hirudinida > Hirudinidae > Hirudo > Hirudo medicinalis. The sequence goes on along the minus strand of MPNW01000127.1, from coordinate 22,040 downwards.
TGGGGAAAATTACTTTTCTTTTACTCGCATCACTTCATAAAAATGATCTAATGTAAAGTTTCCATTCTCGATGTAAAATTGTAAATTCGTAAAATGTTGGAATTCATAAAAAATTGGAAAAAATAACTCATCTAAATAATGGAGTTTCAACCTGCAAAAGCAAAGAGAATAACAGAACACAAGATGAAACACTTTGCCATTCTTTTGACTTAACCAACAATAATTGTTGAAGCGAAGAATATTTTAAAATTCAGGAAGATGCTGAGTTTTATATAGCTGAACTAATTATCAGGTCTGGCTGCAGAATAATCGTCGGAGGAAGGAAGTAGGGATGAATATTACAACAAATAAACAAAAATTACGAAACCACATCTGCTGCCAATAAAACTTATGATTTGTGTCTCCAAACGTTACTGTTGTTGCATTATATTATTCAATATTTATGATGATAATTTCATTGATTTTAATTCCTTAAACCGTTTAAAACATAGTTTTCAGATTTTATTCAATAATCTTAATATTTTGAGATGTTGAATCAACATTGGGTTTTATGCAAGTCTGCGTTTTTGTCAGTTTTAAAAACACAGTGTTTCAAGAATAATTTTAGTTTAAATGCTTTAATGGACCAAATCTTTTGTGAGTTTGCTTTACCATCCACCGCAATAATAGCCATAATAACGCTTCATCGCAGAGAAAGTTTCACTTCCTGAATCGGATTTGAAGTTATTTCCAAACATTGGGAGTTGCCCGAACATGATCATTAACTTTCATTTCTAATTAAAATAAATTTGCAGTTTTTTTATCTTTTCAAAATTAGTTTACATTCTTCTGCTCGATAAATTAAGCATTTAGATTTAATGACTGTGTGACGTCATTTCAATGATTATTATTAAAAAATGTTCTTTCTCCTTGTATTTACCAACTATTTCAGAGGACAACCAATCATAGCGTATGTTTTTTATTACTGCTTCAGTAAATAATTAACAAATAACAGAAATTAAAAACAATCATAACGTCACATGAAATTATTTAATAAAAGTTATAAACCAATTCTAAATGTAATTAATTTGACTACGCAGTTTCCAGTTTCTAAGAGCATCTCAACGACGCAAGAGGAGCACCGAAAAAAGACTTGTCAACAAATACATGCATGGAACCTGTAACAAGAAGTGACTTTCAGTAACAAGTAATTTGTTGATAACTTAAAAAATAATAATGAGCTAACTAACAGCAAACTAAACGAGCTAATGACATCAACCATTAACAATTAATATCCTTTAATAATGTCAGAAATTTTTCAAAAACTCACGCAGTTTCGTAAAGGATTGGACAAGTTTTTGGTTGTTGTTGTGATGTTGTTGGAAGTGGTTATGATGCTGTTGGAAGTGGTTGTGATGTTTGTATCAATCTGTGCCTCAGTAAAACTTTGCAATGCTATTTAAAACAATGAAGCTCTTTAAAGTACAATTTCGATTCTTAAAGTTAAAACTTTCATGATTAATAAAATTACATTCGGTTATATCTAATAACATTAATAATATTCGTAAATTACATTCTTAAACACAATTTTTTTAAATAACATTTTTAAATGCACTTCACAACGACCCTCACCGACAACTGCCAAGACAACGAGGACGAAAATTGCCTTCATTTTTTTACTAATAAGGATCTAAGGATCTTTTTGATTCCAAACTCAAAATATAAAATCTGAAAATAACCATTGCAATTAAGGTAACAATGTCAACAGATGAAGCAACATTCTTAATGTTTCAGTTTGTAATAAGTTAAATACTATTGTTAATGATATCAAATAATCTAGGAATCTAACCACTTGAAAGCTAGTGAAGTAAGAAATGGTTATAGCTCGAGACTTAAATATATTTATCGTCGCTGCCCTATTCATGCTCCAATGATTTTGTCACGATTTGGTAATTTTGGTTCATTCCTTCCTCTTCTTTCATGCTATTACTGACAAATGTTCTATTAGTTAGATGCCCCTCCTACATCCTGCAGGTTATGACGTTTTTTGAATGCATTGAATATTCATTCGAGAGAGCATTTCTCTCTAAATATAAGTGAATTTTAAGATATTAAGACTTATTTGCAAAACATAATTCCGAGAATTTAAAATTGCTTTAAGCCTCTATATTATGATGTCCCGCCAAAGTTTTTATCACAGACGTTAATAACATAATTATATGTATTTCTATCTATCTCTTCAAATTCATGTTTCCCATTAATTGGGTTTCTCATATTGCTTTGGAGTCTTCATTTTATAACAATTGACTGAATATTAGTTTTATTATCCAATGAGAGACTTTCCATCAGCTCAACAAAATGTTGTTGTGCAATATCTTTAAATAGCAGTTTATAGCGAGTTTCACAAGCAGCCCAAATAATTTTCATTAGCAACCCCAATTCATCCAATTCCACATGATGTTTTCTATTGAAATATGGACTGCAGATGGTTTGACAAGTAATATTTCGCCACACAAAATAATTACGTTAATTATCATAATAACAACTTGAAATAATTTGAATTCAACTTTTCACAATTTTACAAAACATGTTCCCGACCTACTTTGAAAGTCAAAATAACACGCAGAAAGTAATAAATTTGCTTCTTGGAAACTTCGTGACATTCTCAAAAGTTCAATTGAACTTTAGAAAGCCAATCACCAGTTCCAATTTCCATGAGGGTATGCTACGAAACATGCTACGACTCACTTTATATTCACTTGGTCAAATAATTAATTAATTTAAAAATTAATAATTAAATTAAATTAAATAACAAAAAAATGTCTAAATTATAATTCTAAGTTCAACGAGTACATTACATTAAAATGTTAGCATTACATCCTTGGTGATCATTTTTAGCATAATTGTTTACAACTTTTTGCCTTTAAAAATTGCGCAGAAGTAATTATAGATTCAGAATAATTTGCCATCGCAACGGAAATAACGTAAATTTCCTCTGATGAATATTATTTCACAACGTCAACGGCGTTGAGTCACAATATTGTTCAGTTTTAATTTGAACACAATGAATCGAAATGTACGATCAAATAAATTCATAATTTTCTGTACTTTGCAAAAGAAGAGCACACTCGAGGATCGCAATCTTACGATCATTTTCTGATCATAAAATTGTCTCAACAGTAGCGCTCTCTCTCTCTCTCTCTCTCTCTCTCTCTCTCTCTCTCTCCTTTAATTTATTGTTGTTAGGTCGAACTTAGGCGCAGTTGCAAGCAAAATGTCCTCGTTCGATGATTACAATTTTAAATCTCATTTATCATTGGCATTGTTGTTGTCGTCTTAGTAATACTTTTTTTGTTATTGTGAAATGTTGATGGATGATTTAGAAAATCGAAACAAATTTAATGATTGAAACAGCGATGCCATATTCACACAACTTTGATAGATTTAATTACATAACAACAATTTTGGAGCAAACACAACCTTGAAATATTAATGGTCTATGATTTAACGAAACAACATCTTGTGCCATTCTAAGAGTATAAAAGACAAAGTTAAATATTAGTATTTTTTTTAATTCCAAATTAATTCCTTAATAAGACATGTCTGACATGCTTAATGGTAAGCAATGACTCAGGGTAGAATTTGGCATTTATTACAATACTTTTATAACCCGGGCATATAATCAAATTAAATAATTAGGGAATAATTAAATTTATATTGTTCCACGGAAATATTCAGTTTGTTTATGCTTAAGCATAAACGCTTAAGTCGTCAGTTTCATACTAGCTGAATAGAGCCAAGACAGCCAGGAATCCCAGATACTCATCTGCATCCTGTAGCATCTCAGATCCACACAAATACTTAACCCGATTATTCAGTTCAATTAACTGAATTCTTGCTCAATAAACTTATTAGTTAGCTTCCCCAAGTTTACGGACCCCCGTAAGTTTACGGTTTATTTCAATGCACTGGGCAGCCAAGCCTTAGCTAAAACTTCACACTTCGTTGCCTGATTCATGCGGCAAGGTTGTACCAGCCTATTAAGAATTCTGAGATTTAAATTGGCGGAACCATAGGCATTTTGAATTCTAGGTTTAGTGACTCGGTGATTCATCACAAATTTAATTAAGAAATGTAAATGCTCATTATTACCAGCTCCAATGATCTTTCATATTAACAGAATGTGAAAATGAAGTTGTTAAATTGTTGCTTATCAAATTGTGTTCCATTATATATAATTAAGAAATTGGATTATTAGGAAACTTGCTGCTTGAAACAGATGTTAGGCAATTAAATAAAAGCAAAAATAAGTTTAATATTAATAATTACATAATAATAATGATATAATAAATACATAATAATAGTAAGCAGATAATTTCGTAGTAGTCATGTAATAATTTCTTCGACCTTTAATGTCATGCCCATGCCGTAAGTAGTTACCTTATATGGCACTTTTTTTTAATTACGTAACATTCTCGAAAGCTCGTAATAATTTGAATGGGATTTTTAAATTCTTCGAGAATTTTACGTGGCACGTTTATTTGAAACGTGATTCTTTTCTATCGCCTCAGTTATTCAACGATACGTGACTTCAATTTCTTCACAAGCCGTTCTTTCTGTACTTCACCAAGCCAGTATAATTTGAATTGAGGGGGGACTTCAGCTGCCATCAGTCGAACATCAGTGTTATTGTTCATGTCATAAAATCTTCCTTTTATTTCAGCTCTCAATCCATTAATCAGAGGTGATGGATTTGTAGTGTCTTCCAACAGCATTCAGCGGGTTTACAACAACTGCCAATTGGGAGTAAATATTCCAAAACTGTAGCTCCTTGCAAAATGTTCAGACCGCTTGCTACATGACGCATTGCTTTCACATACTCCTTTACAAAAACTTTCTTTGATTCGTCTTCAACTAAATCAGTCAGTGAATGTTCAGTTTCATAAAACGAAAAGTGCTTGAATGCTTTCATTTGAAATGAATTTGACCCGCTGTCAGTGACTGCGCATGCTATGTTTGTGGCGAGAGAAAGTTATATCAAACAAAGCTTAACACAATGACGAAAAAGCTATTGATTTTTAACAATATTATTTAAAACTTTTGTAATTTTAAAAGATATCTGGCTCCAAAAAGTAACGGCTATACTCATTTCGATACTGTTGGCCAAAAGTAACGGCTACACTCATTTCGATACTGTTGGCCAAAAGTATCGCCACATTACCGATACTGCGATATTAACAACCCTGCCCAGTGGTTTTCAAATTGCAAGTGGTCCGAGAATGTTGTGGCAGGAGTCCGTGAGCTGAGGATATTTGCAACGTGACGAGTACTCTTTACGCCATACACCTAGCGGCGTAAATATGAAGTATAATTTATAATAAAAATATAATATATGTTGGTTTTTAATAAGTAATTTCTGGTTGTCGACTGTCAGCTAATGATTTATTTATTTTAGAAAATTTAAGAAAATATGAAGAAGATTACATTGAATTTGTTTTTTTTAATGCACTCAAATTCTGTAAAACTGCAATTCGGCTAACCAAAATCGATAAAAATTCACCCAATAAAGATATAAGTTATATTATGTATATAATATAACATAATATTATGTATATAATATAACAACGAAAAATAGGCTGGGTGGCGAGTCCACCGAAGTGGTTGACCCTCAAATCTGGAAGAGACTCGAACACTGACACGACCGGATTTCACACCACCTTATATACTTTCATATTCAAGGAAACTTACCATCATTCTTGAAGTGGTCTTGAAATTCTGTGGAACAAAAGCCATTATAATCAGATTCAATTTCATTATCATTCTTATTTATAAATGAATACAAATTTGTGTTAGTGGTCAATGTACTCTTTAATTTATGTATTTGAACAAATAAATTAAGTAAAGTATATACAATAAATACAATTTTATCGCTAATTTAAATGTTATTATTTTTTTTTAATTCAATTTTTGCATTTCATGCGCTTGTTTTGGTAAACAAACAAGGATCCGATCAGCTTTTTCTGCTGGGTTCCCCTTTCACTTTTGCAGATATTTTTTATATTTTGTTCTATATTATTGCTTCGATTTTCATGTAAATGGCGTCAAGTTCTAACGAGGCGGATTTTCAAGATGACTTAGAAGATCAAGAATTCAACCTAAATAGGGACTCTGATGAAGGTTCTTTGCCTTAATTTATAGGCTATGTTGTAAAATGTTCTTAAGAGTTTAATTTGTGCAAATATTAGATGTGTTGAATTAAGCCCTTGATTATAAGCCTTAAATTTATGTTGCAGATACAGAAGATGCTAGTGAAACAGAAGACAAAAAAGATGAAGAATTTACTGGAATAAAAGACCAGTATAATTTATTTTTGCATGAGCTCACATAAATGTGATTGCATAACTAGACAATTAGCCTGGTCGCTATGGACTAAAATTTACTGTTAGCTAAATTTTCTATTGTATACATTATATAAAAATACTTTGATATCATATTTTCAGAGTATATAGAGATCAACTTCACCAGTATAAGAGACAGCTGCAGCAATTGAAGGAAGGAACATTTGTCCCTTACATCAAACGACTGAAGAAGTTGGAGCAAATGCACAATGACAGGCTCTTAATGAATGAAATTTATGTCAAGAATGAACTCCAGCTCATAGAGGAGGACTACGAAAAGGAAAAAGAACTTGCTCTCCAGGAATTTGAGGTTAAACAGTTTATTGGTTTAGCATCAATATTTAGCATTTTTATGGCTACTTTACTACTAGCCTAGCTACTTAAACTACATAGTATTTATTTATTTATGCCACTTTAAAATCATACGAGTATTGTATTAGAATTGCCGTTTTAGTGAATTATTATCTCTACATACATTACCCTAATATCATTCTAGCTACAAGATTTATAAATAATGCATAACCAATGAAAACCTAGGAGAGAAAGCAGGAGTTGAAAGAGAACTTGATAAAAGAATTGGAACACAAAAAGAAAATGATGGAAAGTGAGAGGCAAACAATGGAACTTACAGGAGGTGAAAAATCTTTTTATTATTATTTTTAATATATATTTGACTAATTAACGCTATCTGAGCACCTTAATGTTTATTTATTGCATGGTTATCACCATTTTGTTAAGCCTCTTTCATGACATTATTTGTTATGTGAGTGGAGTAGTTATTCTTATTTATATTCAAATTTATAATCCAAATAAATTTATTAAACATTTAATAATTTAATTAAGTTGCTTGATAAATCCTGCTTTGATGATGTCTTCAAATGTTACCTTATTGTTATTGATATCTCAGACAATAACTCTGCCAAGCCTGTCACCACGAGAAAGCTTCGGAGGAGACCTAACGACCCCCTCCCAGCTCCTGAAAAACGCTCTAAACCATCACCAGATATCCTTTTCCATCAATTTTAATTTCACATACCAATAGCTGCTAGTTTGGTGACCTGAACCCATCCTAAGAAATGAATAACTTTAGAGGCTAATATTTTGTTGCATAAAATTTAGATAATTATTTATGTCACTGCTAAAGCCTCATTTTTAGAAAAAGTTTCCTTGACAACAGTCAAACTTCAGTTGTCTAATGCTCTGTACGAACAGGACGTGAATGATGATCTGTCCAAACTCTCCAAGCTGAAGAGTTCGAGCACCTCTTCTTCGAACAATTCATCTAATCAGAACTGTGATGCCTACATTGAAGACTCACGACTTTGTCTGGACAAAAGATGGTTCTTATATTAAAATTTATTTCCTCATTGCTACAAAAACTACTTTAAAATGCGTTCTGATTATTCTGAAAAAAAATACCAAATTTGGTCTTATTTTGCACAGGTATGTCAGAGATCAACAGGTGAGTGTGGATGCCAAGGAATTTGGAAGATTTGCTGCGATCATCACATCCATTGGACATGAAGAGGTCAGTCGCTTATACTTAAATTGAAATTAGTATTGAATTATAGCATATCATTTCACATAATTAACCGAGTAGCACTAAACGATATACATTACACGTGATCTTTGTCAGGTTACCTTGAAAAAGAACTCAGACAACTCAAAATTTAAAGTCACTCTCCAACAGTTCCAAAGGGGCCTCTACTCATTCAAGAAACGTTCCTAAGTAGCTTGTTGTTAATATTACTATCATATTTAATATTATATTATTATCTCTTAATGGTTTCAAAGAACAGTATCTTTTTGAGATAATTTCTACAAAACATATAAATTGCTGTTTCTTGCACCAAAACACAGACAGACAACCAAATTTGCTTTTGTTTCTCAATTAAACCAGTAATCTTTGAAGAAATATACACAACTCATCTTTGCCTTTAATAATCCTGAAAGAGCATTTCGAATGTTGATATTTTAGGCATGTGTTTATAATGCAATGCTAAAATTCCCCTAAAATTGTAAGTACATTTTAAGGATCATTTTGCAAGTGCAAGAAAAGTTTGTCTTGAATAAAATTGCATTAAACAACAAAATAATGCAAGCAAGAAAAATTGCAATGAAAAATAACACTAAATGTGGAACTCCCTCTAACATTGGAAATACCTGATAAGCAGGCTTAAGAAATGAATTAGTTTCTGGAAGCTGGTTATTCATGCTCAAGTTCTGATCCTGCATTTATAACCAAAAGTAACAACGTCTTATTTGGAAAACTACTTGGCTTCCACAAGTTCATGGCATTGATTGATGCATTTTGTAAATGCTTCAGTTTGCTTTCTGCCTCACTTCCTCCTCCAGTTGGCTCAGAATTTCTTGCTCAAGGGCAGCGTCTGAAATCTCGTCACTAACCACTTCATATTCCTGAAGTTCAGCCTGCAACTCTTGCTCCCAATCAGAGACCTCTGAATGAAAAGTTGGTTAGTAGTAAATAAACAGCAGACATTTATTCAGCACATTGACAATAGTGAGGATTTGCATCCTAAACTATGTGTAATCATGCGATAATAAATAATAAGCATTATTGAAACCTGCTGCAGTAGCTGAGTTGGTGGAAAGCTGTTGCATGGCTGAGGTCAGGTCAGGGTCCTGGACATTGGTTGGAATGAAAGCATCACTGACAAATTCTGACTCCTCCACCTTTACCTGTTCCTTGTCATCGCCAGCATCAAGATGGTGATCTTCAGGAAGAGCCTCATCTTTTGTAATGATGTAAGAAATAAAGCAGTAATAAGGAATAAGTATTATCTGTAGCCTTTTGGTTACAGACATGGGTGTTCCAACTCCATAATATTTAAGAACCATAATTCTTAATCAATACAACACATCTGCACATCTGCAAAGGGTCACTGTATGCTTTTCAATGCTTTCAAAGACATTTAAAAATCACCTTTTATTGATACCTTGTCTTTGGGAAGATCTGTAAAACAATTATAAATCAAAATAATGAAAATTGAAATGTAAAAAGAATGCAATGGAATAGAAAAGTGTTGTGAAGAAACTGCAAACCTTGTTGATGCGTGAGTGAAGTCAGTTGGGTGGACTGCTTGATGAGAGAGACTCTGTAGAAGTAGTTTCTCCAAAAAATCTCTTCCTTGATTCTAAAGATGGCATTAATCCATTATTAAGTGTTATTATTATTACCTTATGTATTAGAAATATTAATATTGGCACTGTAACTTGAAATAAATTTTATTCTTGCAGGTTAGTAATGAGCAAAATTATTAAGCTGTCAATATGGTAAAGAATATTTTAACAAAGCTTTAAGTTAACATGAACATGATTAGTCAGAGCTGAAAACTTCATAAGTCCAAGATAATGAATTAAAGAAGAGTATTTAATGCCAATTTAATACTTTTGTCATGATTAAATATGGTAAAATAAAAAGAAAGACAAACTGCTTGGGAACGAGTTCAAATCTCAAAGCTTTCAGGCGTTCATCCTCCTCAAGCATCACCAGTGCAATCGGGAAACTGTTCTCAAAGTCAAAGTGGAACTGAATTCCAGAGGGAGGATTCCTTAAGACATTCCTCTTGTCCTGTGAATTTTAATAATTGTACCTTAATTTATGAAAAATACATAAATCCACAAATTTTATAAGGGAATATAGGCTATTATTACTTGTTATTTGAATTATTTATGGATGAATAATTAGTGGTAGAAGTTAGATAAGTGCACTTGGAATATGAATTTCGTAAAATCAATAATTTCTGAAAATAAGGAAACCTTTGACAGATCCATTATTTGAGTTTTCATCAGTTCCTCTTCATTGTATCCAACCCATGGTGGCACGGCAGCATCTGCCATCTTCTTCTTCTCACGGTTCACATTCAAAAACTTTTCCTGTTCCTTTGTAAAGTCCCCAATGATGGTCTGTCAAAACCATCATTCTGAGATAACCAATACATTTAATTCGCATAATCAAAGCAATAACAAACATTGCTTAAGATTACATAATCAGTGTTTCGAATGGAATACAAAAAACGAACTTACATTTTCTTCAATTGTTTCCTTCAGGTGCTTTGCTGTCTTTGCCACTTGAATGGAGTAGGTCTTTCCAAGATTAAAGATATATCCTAGTAAGAAAATTTTTTTAAAACCCCTTTCAACAATTACTAACACAATTTAAAATTATAAACAAAAAGCAAGATGTACTCAAGAAGTCCAGGGATAAAAAGTACCTCCTAAATCCTTAGCTGCGTTCATTGCCAAATGTGAGACTTCCTTTAAATCTTTCTCCAGTGACTGATTTTGTTCGTTGTCATTTGTTTTATTCTCGTTCTCATTAGTGCTTATGTTTTCTTGGTCGCACTTTTCATCACTTTGTCTTATTTCTTGCTCATTATTCGACTCTTCAACTGTTGCATCCTTGCCTACGTTTGAAAACCAGTTTGCCACATTTCCAAACACAAACGTCATGTTTACTGATTTACAAGAACAAGTTCTAAAGAAAAACCACTTATTATTATGTTATTGTTGTCAAAATATGTAAAGACAGGAATAGCTCAAAGATTATAGGTAAGGTTCACCTTGAATGGGAGTGGATAATAATATAATATAACCTATTAATATAATTTAGCTGCCTCTAATAAATTAGCAAATAAAATTTCATTTGTGGTTTAAATTATTTATTAAAAACAATTAAAAATTACATTTATAATTGGCATCAACGTCATTCGCATATCCTGGTAAATGTTTTTTTGCCAGCTTAACTTTTAAAAAACGGCTGTAGCTTTAAACAGAACGATTGCACTCAGTTCAAACGACCAAAACCTGTCTTAACCCACAGCAAATCTACTGTCGGAGTAAAAGTAGACCTGAACCCAAGCAGCATCACGCCCAACGCCTTGCAACGGTTTCGCAATTTTACAATCACTTCCCTCCCAAACACTAGTCCATTAGTTTCACAAACAGTTTCACACAAAGAAATAAATCTCACATAATGAGCAGGTAGAAGCAAAGAATTTAGAGTTATTTTCTTCATGCTAGGACAATTTGTTCTAAACAATGCCATTGCTAAATGCTAATAAACATAGCCATCCAGGTCCAAAAAAGGTAGGTCAAAAATTGCTAAATTTGAAAAAATACTGTTCTTTATTTTACAACAAGAGCTGGAGTGACAAGTTCATTGGCGAGAATGGCCTTTAACGCATCTTATAGTCCATGGTTCCATCAAGGCTGGACAGTTCACCCTGGAAGCTCACATCCAAAGAAAAGTCTAAATCCCTCTGGAAAAGTAAAAAATCAAATAGTACATTATTGCTCTTAATTTGAGGTTATAATCATCTCAGCCTTACGTTGTTGCGAGAATTGGGCTTGATATGGAAAACTCCAGTTATGTCTTCATTGGCTTTCACAGTGAGATAATCATCTATGTAAAACACTGTCTGCTTCCAGTGTGTATACCTTGATCCAGGGGCTATAAACACATAAGCATTTGAATTAAGTATGAGAACTGTATCTAAAATATTGCATAATAAAAATAAAATAGTAAACCATGAGTCCAAAAGAAAAACTGACCAGTTGAGAATCCAGTTGGTCTGTGACAACATGTGAAGTCAATGTTGAAGTAAGTCACAAAAGCCTGGATGTAGTCATTCCTCTTGCATGTGAGGCTGAAGGGAGCTGAGAACTCCAGATCCCCATCCTTGACAGTGTACATGTCGACTTCCTGCAATCAAAAACAGATTGTAACTAATCATTTGAGCCATTAAATTCAGATCAGTTGTTACCTTTAGAAGACAGCTGTTTGTGACGACTTGCTTTGGATCCACAACATCAACCAAAGGCTCGGATATAGCCACCTTTCTGATGCAACTCATGTCGAATCCATAAACATTATCCCACCCTGAGAAGGAAATAATCGTTAATTAAAACCTTGTTGCACCAACTATGAAGTTTATGTATTGTTTGCAAAAATAATGTGCATACAGTTGATTTTCTCATCCTTGTACTGACGATCTTCGATGGCACAAACATAAAGAGTTGCACGATCAGGCAGGATGATTCCTCCAGGAGCCTGTAAAAGAAGAAAGTCTAAGCTCCACACTACTCCAGGAAAAAAGAACAGGTACATACCAGCCACTTATCTCTGGCATAGATGACAGTCTTGAGCATGGACTCATAGAAGAGGCAATAACCCATCCACTCGCTGATTAAAATGTCAACCTTCTCCACACCATTAGGCAGCTGGACATCCTCCACCTTTCCTCTCACCAGCTTGATAACTGAAATAACATTAGCATCATAAAATTTCTAGCTCGTGATAATTTCAATTCTTTAGCAAAAAAATCTATATCTTGAAACATTTTATTCAGTCTTCAACTTACTGTGATCTAGCTTGTTAGCCTTAATGATCTTCTCTGATTGTTCAATGATGCTTGAGCACTCAATCTTAATTATTACAAGACTAGTTATAGAAACAATTTAATATATCCAATAAGAATAGCATTACTCACTCCAATAACCATCTTTGCTCCAGCCTTAGCTGCAAACATGCACAAAATTCCAGTACCTGATCCAACATCTAGAACAATCTTATCTTTGAATAGATGTCTGTTATGGTACATGGAATTTCTGTACGTCAAAGTTCTAACTTCATCTTTCATCATCTCCTGTTTATGAAAAGTCATGAATATTCATGAGATTTCAATAAAATCTAAAGTCGTGCAGGACAAATGGATAACAGCATTTTCGTATTTAGCCAATCTTTGGAGTGCCTTAAGCATCTGAAATCTACCATTTATATAGCCTCCCTGAAGGTGCAGGCTGGGTTACGAACATGACACATTACAACTGTTGGCCTGCAGGTTGGCTAAATGGGTTGCGTTCCTGCATGTGGCCGTAATTGTAGAGCTCTACATAAATGGTAGATCGATTAAAAATTGCATTCACATCCTATTCGGATAAACAAGGCACTCATGAGATCGGCTAATCGCAATAAAGCAGTCAATATCCTTACCTCATGGATACCAAAGTGAGCGTAACTGTCAAAATAATAATCTTTTGAAGTCATATCTTCCAGACCAACTCCCCCATTGTCCATAGCTTCAACTGGTACTTCATTGCTTTGAACCTAGAGGAATCAAGACAATAAGATTATTTTTGCAAAAACGTTCAAACATCGACCATTTCATTAGAGTTATTTATACAACCACCATCCATGATGAGTATGCAAAGATCCTAACGAGATAACCATGCTTTCACGCATCTGCACGTTTCGCCGCCATTATTAAATTGAACAAATTACTTTCAATGGCAAATACGAGCATGCTAAGGAGAAAAGTTTTAAATAACAATTACAGGGACGCCATGCACAGTCGATGCGCGCCGAAGCCATGGCTGAATAAAGCATAAATAAGATATCACTGAGTGATATCCAAGTAATACAATGCTTCATACAAAACTCTAATTGAAGTAGACACTGAAATACTCAAAGTATTTCAAAGTGAAACAACAAACCTCCATTTTCTCAAAAGTGCCTGCCCAATGAACGAAAAAATAGACTCAGTCCAACAATAAACTGAAAATCGTGCTTTTAGAAATGCGCCTCATAGATTTGATATATTTATTTAACAAGTTTCACAAACCAAAAGTTTAACTTTATTTTTTATTAATTTTAAATAAATAGTTTTAAATAACATTAAGTATTTATAATTAAAAATATATTGATCAAATATATCGCAACGTAAATTACATTAAAATAAATTATTTTAATTTAAAAAATGTTGCAAGCAATTGTAATTATTAAATAAAATAAATACAATTTGGCAGCGTTATCATGCATAATTCATCGTAAATTTTAAACAAGGTTCTCAAATTAATCTTATTTATTTATTTATTATTCGAATAAACAAACCGATTAGCAAGCAATGCCTTGCCACTCACACGGAAAATGAGGAACATTGAAAATACCAACTGACAGGAAAAAGTCCAAACATTAGAAAAGGATGGGTGGTTTCCTAAGTCATCTGTTAGGTTAGTCAATGTTATCTCTTAGTTATCTCAAAGTCTTCTTAACCACTGCAAATAATTGTTATGTTAGGATGTAGAGGTTACAATGTCATCTGGTAGTGAATTCCAGACGCGGACTATTCTGTTGGAGAAGAAGTATTTGGTTGCGTTTACAGTATACTAGACTGGTCTTATTTTATAAGTAAGGCCTCTCGTACCAGAATAGGAGGCTGGGTTGATATTGTTTATAAGGTTCGTCATCATGTACCCTTGTACCACAAACTGAGGTCCAAAATCAGTCTACGGTGCTTTAAGGTCATAGGCCAAGGATTTTAAGACTTGTCATGTATGGAATTATTGAAACACTTGTACATACTTAGATAATAAGTAACTTTAGGACGCTAATTTTTCTCTGATCTGGTTTATCTGTGACTTTATGAAGTGAGACATGGAACTTGAAGGAACCATTTTGAGGGAGCTGTTGAAAAATCTGAAGGCTTCCTTTTATTGACATTCGATAATGTATGATAAACCTCTAAAATTAATCAAACGAAAGCGTCCTTTTGATGCCAATTAATTTCATTACATTCAAGAGCTTGAATTCTCAAATTTTGCGAAGATTACATGATATTAGCTGATTACTTGGAGGTTCACCAGAGATTAAAAAAAAATAAGGATAGCCTGAAGAATATGATTTCTTATGATAAAATTTGAAATGAAAATAGATTCAATGTTAATAAGTATATTTATATAATTGTCTTAATTGAAAATGACATTAGTGTCCTAAAGTTTCAACTAGTTGTAAAACTAGTTGTAGAACAGATAAATTTGACTCGAACGAAATATGATTGCTTTTTGGAATGGATTGTATATATCCGCTAATAGTAATTTTTATTACAAATAACCAGGGTCTTACTTTGGATGGGGTGTATGGCATTTGTTTCTCCCCTGTTCTGTCTTACCCTCGCCCATGATTTTCTACGAACTAAATATAATAGTTCGATAACAATGAAATTGACAAAAAGCTGATGAGAATGACAAAAATGCATTGAGTATCGGTAAATCTTGCTCTAACAGGCAACTTCTAATAGACAACGTAGACTTATTTCAAAATAAGTTGAATTATTGCATTTCCCTAACATTATAAAGCAAAAAAAAATTGGAGTCACTTTGTAACCATGCTCCTCAAGTGACATAAGTCCACCTCAAGGGGTGGCAAATGAAGGGGCCCGGCAATTTTATAGGACCAGCTCGGGTCTTAAACTACTATAATGAACTATGCCTACATAGTAATATTACCTAGTCACCTAGTCAACTGCAATGACAAAACTTACGAAAGAAATACTTGCATAGAAAATAGAGAAATAATTGTATTATTAATATTATTATTACCGCAGTTTTTACATTAATTTGACAACAGTTTTTTTTTTTTAAATATTATCGATATCAACCAAATATGAGCTTATATTAGTATGATTTGTATGACGACTCATCTTTTATAAACTTTTTCGAAAAAAAAAATAGTTTAAGGACCTGTGGCCACTCTAGGTCCGAAATTTCTAGGTCCTGGTCCGACGTATCACATCACTTTTGTAGTGAAATGTTGTGTGGTTAGCATTCGGTCGGAAGTAGAATTGTAATTACGTATATCAGTTGTGTATCATAAATTTTGAGATGTACAAGCAACAAGTTTTTCTTTTTTTTTATTGTTTTATTTTCAATAAAAAGCGAATCAAACATTTACCAGAAACGATTACGCACTGAGAAAATTATGAATTTCGAAAACCAACTGCAGATAGCAACAAGAACTAAAGAAAATCACTTAAAAGCTGCAAATCAATATTACGAATCATGATCAAAAAGAACCTCTAATTACTCATTACTTTTGAAATTGCCTATTTAAAAAAATGCTCCAGCGTCGCTTTAAAGGAGGGAATAAAATTAGTTAAAAGAGAAGTAAAATGGATCTCTCTTGACTTTGCAAAGGACTTCTCTGGCTCTCCTCCTTGTCTCCGAAATGGTTGGTGTGAAAGAACTCTGCAAATTAACTAATGTGTCAATATTTTTTTTTTTATTTCGTTTCAGAGGTAAGTAATATGTTATTGAAAAACGTAACATTTTATAAAAACGTTATAAAGGAACAGGAACATTTTTTGATTATAAGAACTGGTTAGCTCAGAAGGTCGCATTCCCGCCTAAGACGGTAAAAAGTAGCAGTCGTTATAAGTCGCTTTCCCCAGCTTGCAACGCAAGGGAGAACTCTTGGAAGACGATGCTCTGCATGTATAAATGGCTGAGCGATTATAGTGCCCTAACATTCAATAGGGATATACAATGCAAAGTACCGTTTATATATATATATATACATAAATAACATAGCCATCAAAAATTAATAAAATCACAATTAAATACTTACGGGCACGTGATAACTGTACGTAGCTCTGTAGGACCTAGTGCTTTGTGCTGGCGAATAAGGCTTGATAACTGTGACGTGCTCTGAAACCTGTTCGTCCTTATTCTCCTTCTCTTCTGCTTGAACTTCCACTTTACTTCTTCTCTCAATGAATGGCAGCCTATTCATAAAATGTGAATTGTGATTAAGGAAATTTCTACAATTATAGCTATGATATAATCAAAATACATTCAATTCAATATTTAATTTTTATGCTTCATCACTGTTGTATGAAGAGCAATTACTGATATTTAAACCTAATCTTGAATGACAAGTTCTTATCTTGTATAATTTTAAAACTTACTATCCAATACTTATGTTGTTTCAATATTCAAATTTTTAATGAGTTAATTTAAATTACCTTTCTACGAGTTCTCCATATTTGTTTTGGATCTCAAATGCAACCTCTGGTTCTGGTCCCAACTTGACAGGCAGGTAACGATCCAGCAAGATTCTGTGTCTACCCAGAAGATTCTTGGCTTCCAATGTCCTATGTCTAAGGTCATCGAATAGTTCGCTGCGTTCTGGGAACGTTTCTCCCTCGATTTTAGTCTAAAATTATAATAATTGTGGGTTTTTTTGAAACTGAATTTGTTTAAAAAATGAAAAAAAAAAGCAGTTTTATGGCCAACCTCAATAACTGTAGATTTGATAGTTTTCGGTTTCTCAAGTTCTACGACCTCTACTGAGCTCTTTGGTCCATTTTCAGTGGTTGACTTGTTTATCACGGATATTCTACTCACAGGCGCTGGAGGAAGGGAAGCTAATGAACCACGGTGAGAAGCGGAGAAGGACGATTTGTAGCAGTAGGAAGCAACTTCTCTGCGATTGGGGGCGACCCACCTATCGAATTCGGAACGCTTGAATACGTTCATGTTGCGATCTGACATGGCTGGAGTTTCAAAACGGAAGAATGAAGCTTTTTCCTCATCTTCTCCTGTTTCGTCGAGGGTTTTCTGAACTCCGTGTGGAGTTTCCAGGCGATAAATCGAAGTCTTTTCTTCTACTTCTCCCTTTTTGTCAACGGCGTCTTTTTGGGCAGATGTCTTCTTTGTGACGACGTTGCTCTCAGCGACGACCTTTTCTTCAGCAGATGCAGACTGGTTTGTCAGGGACAAACTTCTGAGTGGAGTCCTTACTGGTGACTGATGGAAAGAAGTTCTTTTCATGACGAGCTCGCCACCTTCGGCGCTACTGCCTGCGACGGTGTAGTATGGCTTACTGAATGAATCCCATCTTGACAAACGAGGGAGGGAGGGTACGCGAGAGAAAGAGGTTCTCGTGTGAATTGGCGAGAAGGAGCTATCCCAAGAGTCGAATGTCGACAGTGGCCACCACTGAAATGAATGAACGTTATTATTTGCCAACTGTACATTTGGATTTGACTGAACATTTCTAATAGAATCGATAGATATTACTTCTTCATCTTAGTATTCATAGTAAATTGTAATCTAACAACACGATAATAAATTATAAAAGCACTTACAGTAGGCTCGAGAGAGAAGGATCTTCCTCTTTTGTAGAAAGAGCTTCTCAGGGGTGAAGTTGAATAAGAGGAAAATCCGAAGGATGGCGAAAACAAAGGACTGGTTTCAATTTGTCTCGTCACCAAGCATCCATCTCTTCCAACGTCAGACAGTCTGTATCCAAAACTGGATCGAGATCTCGGGAAAGTTGATACAAAAGATCGTCTGCTGCCCATGAATGGGGCAATGCTGCTCGAGCGACGAACCTAAAAAATAGCGTTTGTTGATGAAAAATTTGTCCAACTTCCACGCTAGGTTTTAAAGCAAATATCCTTACAAAACTCTCTCTTCTTAGGACTCTTGGAGTTCTAATTATAGGTCCGAAGTATTCCATGTTTTTGGCTATCTGACAGACAAAAAACAAAATCGGTCGAATTTATAAACAGGTCACTAAATTCAATTTTTTATTATAAATCAATAGCAAACCTACTGCACAGTTTTCCGAATCGCTTGAAACTCAGGCGCTCAAACCTCAATGTCTGCCAGACTTGCAAAGAGAGCGACTTGATATAGCCAGGTAGGAGCTCTATGTAGGCTGCTGTGCTGGATTCAACAATCCTGCTGTGAGTATTTTCAGACCAAAATCTCAACTGATGAGCATGCGTGAGTGGTTACTGTTGTTATCAATGAAATGCTATCAATGCTGTAATTACGACATCTTCCTGACATCACAACAAAGTGATCTTCCTCATCATCCTGGTGGTCACTCGATTAACCAGGTAATTTATTTAAATAAAACGATGGCTTAATTTAGCTAGTCTTCAAAAATTACTTTAGCTTAATTGGATTTATAATGAAATATTGTTCTAGTGAAGCTACACCATATTTGGCAGAATTCGCGGATTATTGACAAGAATGACCAGAGACCAAGAATGTTTGAGAGACGTCATAACTACTTAATCGATTGCACCGAACATCATCAGCTAACTATTAATCTCCAAACCTGGCTCGCTTTTAGTGTTACATTCTTCTCGCAGACCGATCTTTAGGTCCAGTATGTTTTTTTTGTGCGCTGAATTCTGCATGTTTTACCCTTGGCGAATCATTTGCCTATTTTTAGAACATTTCTAACGTTTAGGAACAGATCGAAGTTCAGAATGCTTGTGTTGAGAATAAATGCAAACAATTCGGGTCTCATCATCACCTTACATGGCATCTGTGAATTCTTCCTAAATTCTGGAATGAGGCATTTCTGTGTTGAGTCATGAAATTTGATTCCATTCCGCATCTTATTTCCAACTCCTCATTCTTTCAAAACATGCAGTGCAATTTTCCTTTGAGATCGTGGACGACGAGATTTTTATCTTTTTATCATTATCTGTCCTCTCTTTGTTTTAAAGTGACACGCCAACTTGATACGGAGGAGTTATTGAATTGCGAGTCAAAGATGTTGCTGTTAATTTTAGTTTTTATTATTGTCATTAGTTTCTAATTCGGTGACAAAAATAAATCTTCGCGAACGACGCGTTAAGTGAACCGGTCCAGAAATGACTGCTCAATTGATGCCTACTGGTCATTAAGCCTAGTGAACAATTTGCGGAGTTTAAATGCCGATAAGAATTTCACATGATGACGACGACGATGCGGAAATATCGAAGCTCTTAAATAAACTATCACAGCCCTCTTGCGATGGTCCGCTAATTAATTTTTGTTCTGCCTCCGCTTTCCCTTCGATGGAAGAGCTTCCAAACGGACTGGTTTTCTCACCAGAGACTCGTCATTCTCGGGGCTTTGAGGATTGGACTTCTTGATCCTTGGGCCGACGTTGTTTTCCATTAGCATGGTGGCATCTGGAATTGAAATGGTAAGTTGAAAGGCTGGTGGTGTTAATGCCGATCTAACAAATGTGGACCAACGTACGAGCGACTCTGATTCTTATGGCATTATTTAACTTATGTTTTTATTGTTATCAATATTATTATTATCTTTCAGTTATTAGGCTGACTAACTTAAGATCTCTTCAGCCCTTGAGTTTTTGAAGTAATTTTTGGCAATTTCTTGCTCGTCGCTGTTTTGCAGCCTCTGCGACATGAAGGAGGAGTAAGTAGTGGGTAGAATTAAACAATTATGACGTAAATCGTAATGCTTATACAACATTATAAATAGATTCTAAAAGGTTGTAAACACCTGGATAAATCTTTGGTCATCATATGAATCAAAATCATCGTGAATTTCCTTGTGTTGAGGTTGATTATCTGAATTAAAAATTATAGAAACAAATTATTATATTAATTATAATGCACATGCAGGAATGCGCAATGAAGTGTGTTATTGATGGAAAGCCACACCTGCCTCATTTCGAAGCAACTGTTGTTTGGCGTGGTTAGCACAAAACATATCAACATTCTTATCGATGCACGCGAACAACAAAAGAAGGTTTTGATGGATGAAATTACTGGTCGGCGTGTTGGCCGAAGGAAGATGATTCTTCTCAATGACGACTTTTGGAAGGACCCACGTCTTGTTGATCTCATCCCATTCTGATTGAGACTTTATCCTCTCCAGGTTGGTGAAGTTGCAGTCTCTCCGGATGAGTGGATGGATGCGAGCTATGACAGCCTGGTAATATTTCAACTGCTGCTCCTGTTTGCGAATAGAGTCCAGGTAGTCCTTCCTATCCTGTTCAAATTCTGCTTGGAGATCCAGTATCTCGCATCTCAATACCTCCGACTGAGTGAATTCAACAAGTCTTATTACGATTACTGTTTTTTATCGTTATAATTATACTGTTACCTTAATAGATACGTAATATTATTATCCATCTAATGATACGGATAAGTTGAAAAGTTATTATCTATCTAATACTATTATTACCATCAATACCATTGTCATCATTGTCAACTCAAGACGCTCAAAAGATCGGATAAACAAAAAGTACAAATAATTAAAATTTAAAATATTAAATGTAAAAGCGCGAAATTAGTTCTGACATTAAAATGTTTCCAGTCCTAGAAGAAATGTTCTTTTTTCTACTTCTAATTCTAATGTTTAACTCGCAAGAGTCAGTTGAAAGTACCTTTTGTCTTTCCTTCTCCAGAAGTCTGTGCTTGTACTTGAGTTCATCCTGAACATCCTTGAAAATGCCCGCCACAATCTCATCACCGTCTGTGTTGGCTAGGGCCTCTGTTAAAACAGTTTCTTTTTTTGGCTTCTACTTTAAATATTTTCCATTTAATTTGTAAATAACAATGTTAACATATTAGTATTATTTAAGGTAATCAATGCTTTAGTCTAAAGTCCAACTAGTACAGATGATGATTTGTGACTGAGTACATAAGAATCTTTCGAACGTAGTTAATTGTTTAATAATAAAATAAGTGAAAGTTATGAAAGATAATGAGTAATAAGTTTCAATTAATGACCCTGTAATTTCTTATTTCTCTCCTCTGCATATTTCTTCTTCTTCCTTCTTCTTTCTTTCACCTCTTCATTGTTCGATTGTTCTCCTCCAACGAAATTGCCTTCCAGTTCTTGTAATCTAATTAATAAATTTTAAAATCTATTTATTAAATATTACAACTAAATTACTCTAGTTATTAATTGTAATCGAGTAATTATTTTAAAATTTATTTTTTGTTTTGTATAATTATAATTATAATAATAATTCTAAAATATATTATTATTAATATCATTATCGTTATCGTTATCGTTATCGTTATCGTTATCGCTATCATTATC
>MPNW01000126.1:371939-412649 GCA_011800805.1 Hirudo medicinalis | reverse complement strand
TAATAATAATAATAATAATAATAATAATAACAATAATAATAACAATAACAATAATAATAATAATAATAATAATAATAATAATAGTAATAATAATAATAATCATCATCATCATCATCAACTTAATCCCCATCCTCACTGCATCTGGGTTGGTTTCGTCCACCGTTGGGGAAGAAGTCAAGGTCCCCCAAACTCTTTGTCGATCCAAGGACTGCAGAGGTGTGAATGACGTCAACAAAATTGGCTCCTATGATGTGCAGACCCACCCTA
Organism: Hirudo medicinalis; assembly: GCA_011800805.1. NCBI lineage: Eukaryota > Metazoa > Annelida > Clitellata > Hirudinida > Hirudinidae > Hirudo > Hirudo medicinalis. The sequence goes on along the minus strand of MPNW01000126.1, from coordinate 412,382 downwards.
GGGTCAAGGGCATTGTCGAACTCTGGACCAGTGGGGTCTAACCCTTTGCGGTAATGACGACGACGATGACGATGAAGATGTTTTATCGATAGTTTTATCAATTGTAATCTGATTATATCGTTAATACTAATAATAATAAATTTTAATGATTTAAATATTATCACGTTAAAATATACTATGATTAGAAATAAATAATAAACTTATTCATTTAAAAATAAAATAAAATAAATTCTTAATAATAACTAACCAACGCTAATTTTTATTTAGTTTAGCATTTACCTAGATTAGTGCTTACTGATTTCAATAACACCATAAATATGATTTATGCGTCTTAAAGAATTAAGCTCGACAATTCATAAACAATCCATTATAAAAACATTACTCATGGCATAAGAATAAACAGACAAATAAACAGATAGATAATAAATTATAAACAGATAAATATTAAAATATTCCCTTAGCAATTAGCCAAAAAAAGACGTCATTTATGGACCTCCCCTATAACTCTACCCACCGGTAATCCTATGGATCCTCTGCAGGACCTGATCCACTGCCAGGGAGCAGAGATGTGCCCCCAGACCGAAGCCAATGCACCACATTTTTTCGGTGTTGAGGTCAAACTCTAGATTAATGTAATCCATCATTTCTCCCAGATAGGCCCCAAAACTTCTGGTATTAGAAGCCGCCATCTTGAAGTTGTTGAGGTGAGCTCCTGGCTTCCAGTCGTAGATGAACACGTTGGCAGGTTCCTTAAGGGCAGTGACGAGCGGCGGGAGAGGGATGAGTTCGATTAATTGATGGTAATTGTCGGCGTTAATGGAATAAACGCGTTAATTTGGTAGTCAAATTTAGCGTTCGATTAATTACTTAAATAGTACATCGAACTTAATTAGTACATCAAACATCACTTAAACAGTACATCAAAAGACACCTGAAAAAAAAAACACCTACAGTTTTAAATCCGAGATGCGAGGAATTTTTAAGCTAAGGCTTACAAACAATAACTTTAACGAGAAAATAATAATAACAACAAATAAATAAAATAACAAGGCGCCTCTGACGCTATGCAAATGGCGCATTATAAATTAACTACTACTATTATTATTATTATTATTATTATTATTATTATTATTATTAAGAATGATGTTGAAAAAATCGATCACCTTTTTGAGTATGGCCTTCATCATATTTAAGACCCACTTGTCATTGCCACTCTCGTTGTAATCGTGGACGAGAAATATAGCCCTCTCTTGTTTGTCCAAGTCTAGTCTGCATGATTTAATTAATAATTAATATCTAATTATCGTTAATAAATAACGACATGTGTAATGTGTACGAATGGGAATTATAGTAATTTGTGTAGTATTTGTGGTACTTGTTGTAGACTATTAGTTTTAAACCAGCTTCCTCCACTTGCTCCTAGGATCTATCATAATTAGAATTCCATGGCTAGCCAAATGCCGAAGCTTTGGCTACACGTAATTTATTCAACATAAAGATCGATCATTAAAGTACCATCCATCATCATCTTACTGGGTTTCTTCTTCCCATATGAATGTCTGGGGTGTGTCGATGGATTCTCTCCTGTACAGTTTAAGTGTCGGCTTTAACTCGCCCTCTGGGCACATGACAAGTGGGAAGGTGTACGACCTCTGGACGTAGGGGTGAGTGTACTGGAAGCATCCCACCTTCTCACAGCAGGTCATTTCATGATTTTTTTCCTGGCTGGACAATTGTTCAAGGCTGGAGGAAGAAGAGAATGTTGTTGATGCTCGATTTATAATTCTTAACTTGCTTATTTTTCCCATTATTCAACTCTTCCTTCAGCCATCTTTCCCCCGCAATACATTCGTTCAGCTATCCCTCAACTCCAGTCAATGTAATGTAACGATAACACGTGATTTAATTATTTATTTCGCCTGCGATTCTTTCCATTTCTTATGACAAAGTTGAAGCAATTAGAAAACTATTTCATCAATAATAATTAATTTTTTAATAATGTTGCAAATATCTATGTATTTACCTCAACAATAGAATATAATTCGATATGCATAAAATCTTCTTCATTATTTTCGGACAACTTTTTGACAGAAAGACTTCAAAGATTGTGGACTTCAGCGAGAACTCCTAAGCAAGCCATTAAGTTATCTTCATCGCTCACGTGTTTTGTTTATTCAAACTTAATAGATATTATGAAAACTATCAATGCCGTGAAGCACCTTGATTAAAATGATTTATGAAAGTGGTTAGGATGTCTGATGTAATGGCGCTTTTGACAGCAATAACGCACAATATTGATCGCACTATTTAAACCTTAAAATATTTTTATTCAAACTCAAAAAGTAATTTTTTAACCGATTTCAGGGATTTGTTAAAAAGTACATTTTATATTATTTGACTGGGTTATACCAGTTGTCAAGATCGATAAACATTTGATAAGCTAATGTCATAATCAATTTTGTCATCCCAATCTTCGAGATAAATGGCATCAATTATTTTCATATAATATTTTAACATACATACATTACAATATCAGATATTTGAAAATTATAGTAATTTTCTGAGTCGCCACTAACTAAAAGTAGCTATTGAAATTCTAAACTAAATTTGTTAAAACATATTTTACTTAAAAAAATAAGCAAAAAATTATTAGCTGTATTATATTATTAAGACATTTTACAAATTTATTTATTTAATAAAATGCAAATTGTTTCACTAATTGTCTTTGGCGAATAAATTTTTGTGAGCGATAGGTTTAGGAGTTGCTGTAAACAAACTCGTGAGCGCAAACCGTCGATTAAAAAAAACATCAGGATGTTTCTCATGTACTATTTGAACGATAACGGCGAAAGGGTTTACACTCTTAAGGTTAGTTATTCCATGAAACTTCAAACATCGTATTTACAATCGTATTGATATTTTATTAATCAAGCGAAACATGTTGCTGCTTAAAAGTAGACGCATCATCGCCACCACACTAAAAATTATAATTAAACTAAAGAAGTGCTTAATTGTTAACCATCGCTATAACATTTTTACATTTTATAGAAGGAGATCCCTAACACCGATGAACATACGTTATCTGCACACCCAGCAAGATTTTCTCCAGACGACAAATATTCCAGGGAGAGACTTGACTTCAAGCTAAGGTTTGGATACATAGAATCACCAGCAGAGGCAAAGAAGGCAAGACTGGCACAGAAATAAACTTTTTTTTAAACTGATTCAAATCTTCCAACAAAACATGACTGAAACACTTTCAAACTAATTGTTTGGGTTTACAATAAATGCCCCTTGCCTAAAAGTTAAAGTCGTTCTCAAAATGATTCAACCAAGTATTTAGCTTCTGAAAAACAACTCTAGACAGACTTAAATTTTTTTAGGTGATGGGAGCAATAAGCTGAAGAGTTTGTCCATAAGTTTTTGAATTGTTTGAATGTATCAGATGAATTGTATGTCACATATCAAAAGGCTTGAGGGATTGCAGGGGTCAATGAGTTGAACACTGAAGAAGCGTCCGTAGATTGGGATGTCACAGTAGAATGTCACCAGTCCTTCCTTGATCCCTAGTGCACGATTTGAGGAGAGCAAGCACAAGTGGTTGGTGGCAAATCCTGCCCTGAGTCCCAGGTCGTCCGAGTTGTTTCCGACGCGCACCTCGAAGTATTCTAGGTCACCTGATCAGACAAATTCAGCATAATTTATGTTCTAAATTAATTTATGGCTCTATTTTGTTTGAATAGAACAACTACTTTTTTTGTCAAGTCATATAATAAAGCAATTTTGGGATGTTTTTAGCACTGAGGAATTTGAAAATACATCATCAGTACTCAAATGATTCATGTTATTTGCCAATGCTTTGCACTTAATGAATTGAAGAAAGAAGATGACTAGAATAATGATGAGAATTAATTAATCCAATTCAATTAGATGATTAACAGAAACAAACTGATGGTGATTCAAATCACCTCAGTCTCACCTTTCATCTTAATCTGGGAGACTTTCCTCGAGCTGTTGAAATCAAACTTCCACCAGGCACCAGTAGAGAAGCCCGTCTGGGAACACGTCTGGTCCGCACCGTCGAGGGCAAGTTGGCATTCTTTGTAGTTGAAGGTCGACGACTGGATGCACCCTGGAAGGAAAGAAAACTATTTAGGAATGTTGTTCTTGGCCTCTCCTCAATGTTATATAATTTCCTGAATTTCTTCAGTGAATTGTTGGCTCAAATTGTTGAAAAAAATCAATTTAACATCATTGTAACTTATCCTCTCCATAAAATCATATTAGTTTTAGATTTTGTCAACACAGAAAATCCCAATGTATCATAAAAACTACTTTCGTCTCGATCGTAAATTTCAAAATTTTGCAAGAGCTTCTCATTTTGGATATGAACTGAAAAGTTGAAAGATCATATGTTCCTACAGCGTACTAGTTATAATAATTTGGTTATTAATCATAATTCAAAAAGCGTCGAGTTAATTCTTAGCGAGTTGCTGGAAATAGCTAATTAATCATTCATTGGATGCTGGGTTCGTCCATTGTTTTTCGTGAAGGAAAAGTTGAATGAACAGTTGATTCATTTGCACCAGAGAAGCGAACCTTTAGATCTATTTTTTCTTTTTTGCAAAAAAGGGAAAACAATGAGAAACTTTTGCTTTGTCTCTTGCACATTGTTTCAAGTGCTGGGCAATGTTTTTGGACCCCATTCGTAGATTTTCGTCTGACACGTTACAACAGCTTTTTATTTGTGGTAACTTCAGTGGCAGGTTCGAAATGAGTAAGTTTGGAATTAAAAATTAATTTCATTGCGATCGGAAATTCCACCGACGACCATTTTCCAAATTTTATAAGCCTGTCAGCATTTTGTCCAGAACTTAGAATTCCCAGTCGTAGTTTTTTCCCACAAATGATAGAACAATACTAATAATATTAATACAATAACATAATAAATATTTCAATTATTAATTTCAAAAATTGTCATCGCAGTAACTGCTGAAAACTAATGTGCTTCAACCTCATCTATAAAAATCCTCGTTCACCGATGACAAAAGACTCCACATTCACCAGTTGAATACGTTTCAAACAGTTGTGTTTAAGCACAAATTCCCACTCAAAATGCCTACTTCATTCGATAACTTCTTCATCCGCTCATCAGAATATCATTCCCATGCCTTACGTAATATCAATCATTTTCGGAGTGAATTTTCAAATATAACCATTAAACAATTTTCCATTAAATTCTCAGGTGCAAATGAATCGTCCAAACCCAAACGAGTAGCCTCATCTACATCAATATCAACTTTCAAATCGTACTTACAAAAACTTACCCAAACAGCTGCTAATTCCTTGTTCCCATCTCATCTTGTTTTTAATTATTTCGTTTTTTATAAAAAAATTTCTCAAATATTCTTCTACACGGGTATCTCTCAGCGAGATGTGAATCCCTTTGGGTTTTTGGCCTTAGGACATTTCTTTAGCATTTCAATTATCTTTGTGATTAGGTTTTCCTTGCATGTGCATTTGCATGTGTTTGATAAAATCATAAAATTTGTGTTTCATAAAATAAAAAACCAAAACCCACCCATTCGATTGTACCTTTTTATTTATCTGTGAAACTATTGTACATATGTATTTATATTATGTATTTGTTGTATATTTTACATAAGATGTTATTTTTCTTTAAATGTGATTTTATGATAATTACTGCACTTACATCAGTTTCTTTGAGTTACAATTTCTTTTTCTTTTCTTAGCATTTTCGCCAAACGCATTTTGTCACGAAGTTTAGAATTTCTTTAATAAAAAAACAGAAAATCATGAAATAGTGAGCATTCTAACCTTGGCATTCCACTACCTCCAACAAACAGCAGAGTCCGAGGATTGTCCACAGCAAGGAATTCATTCCTCTAGAAGCATCCACTAAATTTTTAAATCAAAGGAAACTCTCTAACGATTATTTCATGGCCGTTATTAATCCTATTTAATTAATCCTATTCATGACGATTAATTGATAATGATATAAAACAAAACTTGTTTATTTTAAATTTAGTAATGTTAGTTTGATAGCCGATTATTAGTTATTATATTAATAGTGAGCATATTTCCAGAAAAACATTGTAATTATGATCAAAAAATGATATAATCCAGGCGATCATTCATCCGTGGTCGATTCAAGGAATTCTCTCAACCGTTCAGATAAAGAATTTCTTGGAAGAAATCGATTTCACCCTTACTTAAATAAAAAATTAAATCACGAAATAAACAATTATTCTATCGAATGTAACGGAATTACAATGTCGTCCTGTCTGTGCTTGGACGTTTTCTTCAAAAAAACCTTACGATAAATCCTCACCGATCAAATGATGGTCATGAATTTATTAGTAAAAATTATTTATTTATTTATTTATTCATTCATTATTCAAATTTATTCACCCGACTGTGAACAAATTCAAAAAACCAACCTGAGAAGTAAGCTAGCAAGTGAATTTCCAGACCTATCCATTGATCGTCACCTGTGCGAGTCTTTATGACGTCTCCTCAAGAGATAGATTGTTCACTCGTTTCCATTCATTCTTTCCATTTCCTTCAGACATTCTTTACCGTTTGGAAACCTTTTGGTTGGCAGGGATGAGCTATAACCAGGGCCAACGAATGGGGGCAATATTTTGGGGCCAGCCCGGGTTTAAAAATATTAAAATTTAGTTATTAAAATATTACAATCAAGACTTTTTTGCTTTTCCTTTACCAAATTGACAGTAAATGGGGGTCCTGACTATCGGCAGAATACAAAAGAGCTTTTTTTATAAGTAACTGCCCTTACTGTAATTGTTGTTGTTGTATGATTTTTCAGAATCAATTGAGATTTATTTTTGATCGTGATTGTAGTTTTAATAATACTTTAAAACCCTGGCGGACCCCCAAAAATTGTCGGGCCCCTGGGCACTTTCCCCACCTCTCGCGGTCCTATGTATACCGATACACCCACTCCACCTCTAACCTGTGTTTCGTGACCTGCAGCAATAATTCCTTGAGTGGTTTCGGAGGGCGCGTTTTGTTTTTACCAAAGGTAAGAAGAGAAACATTGTTTTGTTACAATAATTAACAGCAACAACAACAGCAGCAAATTGTAGAAGAAAAATTTATATTTGAGAAAGTTAACAAAATACTTTTTTTTAAACCAAGAAACACCAAAGAAATCTTCCATTGATTTTGTTAAAATCCTCAAAGAAAACTTAAAAATAATTTTTCGAGAAATCCGCAAATGTTTTTTGCATCGTAGGATCGTCAGTGGCTTTGTTGTTATTGTATTATTTTCATTTATTGTTTATAATAACTAAAATATATATAAATCTGTAATCTAAAACAGAAAATGCGTGTGTATGTCTGTCTGTCCCAAGAACTCCTCCCAAACGGTGAACAGTAGCGACTTGAAATTTGCACACGTCATTCTCTGCCATTCTTAGGTCAACTGTGCTATTTTCAACTTTCAAGTTTTCCAACATTCACCTTTTCCTAAATCCAGCTTTAAACTCGAGAGCTACTGAAAGCAGGAAGCATTGTGCTCCCGCATATTCTAATTTTTAAGACCTCTCGCGATGGCAGCACGGGTTCGAGTCCCGTTGCGGTAGCACCGTCCTAATCGCCTAGTTCTTTGAGGGCAAGTAACTGGCTGAATTTGAAAATAATAAAATAAATTATAATGGATANCTCTCGCGATGGCAGCACGGGTTCGAGTCCCGTTGCGGTAGCACCGTCCTAATCGCCTAGTTCTTTGAGGGCAAGTAACTGGCTGAATTTGAAAATAATAAAATAAATTATAATGGATAAAAAATGAGTTTGACTGGCGAAGCCGGTTTAAAAAAGCTATTATATCATAATTACATTGTCATAATTATTATGTAATCCCCTAATTATCAAGATAATTTTGTAGTTATTAATATGACTAGTCTAAGATTCCATATCAATGTCTATTAATACAAAAAAATAGTGAAACTAGCCCATTTCCAAATACTGCTCATGTTGATAGACTTCCTAGTTACAACAATCACAACTGATACCAATTTAAGTACAAGGCATCAAGAAAATTAGTACTACAAAAACAAAATTATCGAGTAAAATTATTATTACAAAGAATAAAGTTATTATAAAATATTACATATCATCATATGATGGGAGACCATTCATTCCCACAATATTTAGCAGGATTTGTGAGCAAGCACGAGTTAAGAAACCCAGAGATTGTGGCACAAATATAATCTTAGAGACAGCCATGAAATACTTTCGGTCATAAATCACTGTTGAGAACAAAAAAAAATCTGAAAAAGGCGTCAAAAATGGCACAACATTTTGTTGGAAAAATTGTGACTCTCTTATTATCGTCACTAAAACGCAAGCGTTCCATTACTGTTATTATCATCATAGAATGTCGTCATCGTCGTCGTCATCGTCATATTCGTCGTCATCCTCGTCGTCGTCGTCATCATCATCGTCGCCGTCATCGTCATCGTCGTCGGCGTCGTCGTCATCATCGTTGTTATTTGTATTTCTTTGCGAAATAAATTTTCATTCATTTTGAGTTGTTGAAAATGTCCGATCTCATCAAGGACAATGGAAGCGATGACAAACTCCCTCTCATAAATCGTCTGCCAGTTTCTAAGGACGTACATGTAGCTATAAGGCTGAATATTCTGCTGTGCTACCAACCCGACCGCGCTTCAGTTTCAATTTCCAACCTGGAGACAGGTATTGGCAGGAACGCAACAGCACGGAAGGGTGTTCAAAACCTGGCAATATTTATTAAATACTGTTCCATGTTGATAAATAATTAAGTAAGCAAGTAATGAATGAATTAATGAATGAACGAATGAATGAACGAATGAATGAATGAACGAATGAACGAACGAACGAATGAACGAACGAACGAACGAACTAACGAATGAATGAATCACGCATTTCCGTCGAGTTTGTCTCAATGAAGAGACTTCTGACTGTTGCTTTTCCATTCCCATGGATNGAACGAATGAACGAACGAACGAATGAACGAACGAACGAACGAACTAACGAATGAATGAATCACGCATTTCCGTCGAGTTTGTCTCAATGAAGAGACTTCTGACTGTTGCTTTTCCATTCCCATGGATCAGTGAGACACTGGATCATTCTTTCCATCACAAAAGGCAGGAGATTGCTGCATCGATCGATCGATCGATCTCAGGCTCGCCGGATCTACCCAGGTGGAGGTCCCGTTGTAGCATGGTGGTGGTGGAGGCCCAAAAGCCTCTGCGCCAGTCCTGTTGCCCAAACCCCTGACAAGCAAAAAAGTTTCTTTGATTTGTGGAGGCCCCTGTGATGTGTCGCATCCCTTAACCAGGCACTGATCTCGGACGGTACGAAGTCAATAGCAGGTCCCCTCTGACGTCTGCACGTCGTATCTGGTCCTTATAATGGTATCGACGTGACTAATAACTTTCAATTGTTTAATTATAGGTGACACCTTATTAACACATCGATGATGATAACGCTCCGATGCGATGATCGTGGACGCTATCATTTTTGTCATTTGTAATAATTGTTTATCAACGTCCGCTGCATAGCTGGATGGTTAGGATGGTGCTCCCCCAACGGGATTCGAACCCGTGCTACCATCGCGAGAGACGGAACTCTTAACTATTCGACCATGCGGGAGCACTTTTGTAATTTTTGAAGAAATGTATTCATATAAGCTCGACCTCTCTGACCAGAGACCTCTCTGACTAATGAACAGGGACGTCATTTCAGTTTTTACCGGGGATCGATCCCTCGCTCAACCTGATGAGATGACCTTTTATGTTTCTCACCAAAAGTCAGGGGGGCAACAACTGCTCGAGGGGGGAAACAGGATTCATCCCTCCCCTCCCCCACTCCAAATGAAGTCCTTTAAGTCCTTTTTTTTTTTAAGTACTAATAACTCCTTCGATCGGTTTTGTTCAGTCGAACCAATGCCATGGAAACATGACTCCGATCCTGGAACAACAAAATCTTTGAATGGAAAAGCATTTCAAAACCACATTCGAGACTAAACATCAGCCCAATAATATTTTACCATTTCCCTATTTTCTTAATATCAGACTCGGTTTGGTTTCTGTCCCACCAATCAATAGCCATAATAAAACAGTAACTTCACATTAACTGTATGCAACAGGTGTGCACTTATTATTAAAGGTATCTTTAAATATAGTGTTGGCACTTTTCAATTTCTCACTCGACGGCGGGTCCAACACTCTTTGAAACATTACGGCGAGCAAAATGTTCCCTGAATGTAAGGGAATCCTCTTAAACAAAGCATCGCAGACAATTAGAAATTTCGATCGATCCGTTGGGAAAAAATTCTCAGCCATTCATCAACTCACAGAAGGTTTGAAATTTGCGAAACCTTTCTCCGGACTCAAAGTTTAACTTGAAATCGATGGAATTGCTAGCCGGATAACGCGGAGACGTCCTTGTTTGTCCTTTTAATCGCTTTCTTCATCAAATATGTTTGATCTCGATTGTATTTGTAATTCTAAAAGCTTGTCCAATGGAAAAGTTAGACGTACAGTCTGGAAGTGAACAATCGAACGCTTTAGCACGCAGGCATGGGAAGACATCGGAAGAGACAGACAAATCAAACAGACAGAACAGAAGACGAGACAAATGGCGTTGAGAATAACCACCATAATTTCAAAGTTCGCCTGCACCCGATCCCTTTATTCAGAATCTTAAATTTTCTCCAAGCTTCACCATCATCGCCATCGATTGAAAGCGCGTAAAAGTTCTCATCGGGTGCTCTGTAATTATTTTAATTTTTTATTCTGAGGGCTGGATAATCCACCCTCTTCTTTGACGTCCCGAACCGCCCTCTACAAAATCCCCGGTTCTTTCTTTGCCTTATTTTCACCCTATTTTTCTCGAACATTTGGAAATTACTGTAGAACAGGTCATTTTTATCTCGGCAAAAATGAAACAAACCCTAACATTCTACCTGACCCAGAGCGGCTCATCCGCCTCGAACTCAATCCTCCTCATCCCAGGAAGGATTTCGGGTCACACGCAGACAGCAGCAACAGCCAAACTAGTAACGAAAACATGACTGACACTACAATACGTCCGCAATTTGAACAGTTCAGAGGCGATCCGACTCGGTCAGCCCCATGCCTGCAAGATTTTGGATATCCCGAGGTGGCCATCTCTTGGGGATTTTTTTGCAAACCCTTGAATTACTTAACGGAGTTGAATAACAAAAATCCATTTTCCACGCAACACAAACACTATCCTTCGATAAAAGATGTGCTGGATCAATGTAACCTTTATGCACGCTTATTGTCTCCTAATGCAATTTGCTTCTTACCAAAGTTTATTTTCGCTTACCCAAGCTTTTTATTCTATTTCGTCGCAAAAAGGGCCCAGGAAATATTCATAATCGTCCTTTCCATAGTGATCATCGGTGAATCCATGAATCACACCGCTGAATCCGAAGACCGGGCATTACAAGGAAATCATTTGCTTACGATTTCTCAATTGTTTTAGATATTCTAACATCCGGCTTTCGATTAGCAAATTCCGGCGATTTTTTTTCTCCCAGACCGAACCCAATCGATTGTACTTCCAGACAAAGGAAATCGCTTAATAATTGCAAAGCTTTTATTTGCATCGGCCCGTCGAAAAACAATTCACACGTCTTTCAAAACGAAATACAGGGTGAATTTTAAACAAAAACAAAGCAGTTTATAGAGGACTCTCAAGCATTCATTACTAAAGCGAATTACTACAAATATTAACGATCCTGACAAGCAGCTGCATAAGGCCGTCCATTTAATCCAGCTACCAACGCAGGATTCAAAATGCCGGCCAGCACCGGAAATACGAAAAGAAATATGAGAAAACGGATTTACATTAACCGAATGGTTTTAATAAGACGTAATAATTAATTTAAAATTATTATTAATTAATTAATAAAATAATTAAACTTTTTTTACTACAAATATTTTTAAATGCCTTTTTTCCGATGTAACAATTCATTTATTAATAATTTAAAAGTATATGAACATCGAATAATACAATAAAACGAAAAAAAACAAAGTAAATATTAATGTACGCTCACAATTCAAGAATCAACATAAACCAGCAATAAAACAAAGTTGTTAACGCATTAAAAACACAATATTATAATTATTTAGTTGCAATTTAATCTGTCAAAACTGACAATTCACCGAAATGTGGTCAACTGCTTTTCCAAATCGCTCTCAGCGCAACTAAACACCCTGTCGAGTGTTGACTAAAAATATCCAATTAAGTTAAAACGAAACTCACTTGTTTTTTTAATTTACATATTAAAATAATTTATATTTTATTATTTTTAATAATTTGAACGACCATCTTAATTTCTGTAATTTGAGTCCGAATCGTAACTAATCTATTGTCGAGTTTATTCGCACCTGTAACATTCTAGTTGCAAGGCGATACCTTTGTTGGATAGATCCCAGATTGCAATCATGCACTGTTTTTGATTCTAAAACATACTTTATCGATAATAAAAGAAGAAGATAAACTGGCGTATAATTTCATTAATCAATAATAAAACTTTATGTTTACAAATGGCTGGCTGTAAAACGAGCGCAGTTTTTAAATACATCGGAGTTCTGTTACTGGCTCTTCAGCCTTGGATATGTCTGTCAGGTAAGGTTGTTTACAATTCGAAAGGTTTCCTTAGCTTCTCGTTTACAGTTGTAATTGTGTAATTGTAATTAGTTTTGTTGAAGTTCAGAAATAGGCATTAGAGATGCGGTTTTTGTTCAAGTAAATAGAAGGACGAGTTTTCTATTCAAGGAATAATATTCAACGTTTCAATTTCGTTTCGATTAAGTTTTAATATAAAATCTCTCTTGAAAAGATTTGGAGCTTAATTTGCACATTTAAGCTTGTGCAATAGTTTGACATAAGATCAGCTAATTTAATCCACACAAGAAAAGATCTTAACTAAAATAGCTGCTAATAAAATGACCAGAATATTTAATTAGTATGAATAATTAATTAGTAATTAGATTGCGTACTTAATTATTATCAGCCATCATCTCCAATTCAGTCTTATTGATCTCATTAGATATTCATGCCAGAGGGTTGGGCTTAAATGACATTCATTATCATTACTACAGCCATCATTATCACTATTATAATAATTATTATAATTATCACTAATTATCACACTCACTACAAGCACCAACAAATGCCTTACAACTATTATCAGCACCAACAACATCATCCCAGCATCACAAACACAACTACCATCATCATTGCTGCCACCACCATCATCTTCTTCTTCATCATCATCACCACTATCTTATTATTGATTCCATCCAGGTGCCCAGTACTTGACCTTTCCCAACTTCGTGGTGTCCAAGTGGTTCTCCCTCGAGGACCGGGAGATGGACACGGCCATCAGCGAAACGATCTTCACGAACACGGAGACCTCTGAGTCGAGACTGGTGGACTTCCTGCCTTACAACGAGACCATCGACGCCAACGGCAACTTTGACGGGAAGTATCTCCTCCATAACATGTGAGTGTTTAAGACGATCCTCGAGTGGTCCTCATCGTTGTCGTTGTTGTTTTGCGGTCAAGATCGTTATCGCTGTCATTGCTGTTGTTATTTCCGTCGTCACCATTATTACTACTACTATTATTACTATTATTACTATTATTATTATTATATTATTATTATTATTATTATATTATATTATATTATTATAATATCATCATTATTATTAAATTATATTACCTCACTTCGTTGGTAAAATAAAATAAATAAAAATGTATTACGACATATTTATCCACAGTGAGGGAGACTGCTATCAGTGCTACGAGATCCTCTTCAAGACGGTCAATGTACTGCAATACAGAAAGAGTGAGCAACGATGCCGTCTTGTAAAATACCTATCGGTTTAATCGTTAAAGTTTAATAATTAATGAGTAATTTTACACGAGCGGGTGGGTCTTTGGATGCGTGAGTGACTCGTGCGCACCAAGGGGGTAGACGACCTTCGGGTTGATTCGTGTCGGACGGGGAGGGACGAGGGGAGTCGGATATTCGAAAATTTTCACTAGATGTAATTTCAGGATCGGCCCCTAATTCCGATCATTGTTGTCAATTATGATAACGATCCATCAAATGTTATCGTCGTCATCATGATCGACTTATCCTTGACTGACTGGTTCTTTTGCTTCGACAGCCACCTGCATTTCCAAGAATTATCCAGACGAAAGGCTTAACCTCGAGATGGTCTGCCAGAACATTGTGCCAAATGCCGACGTGATCACCTGGTTCAGTGAGTGCGACGTCTTAATGTCGTCGTCATCATCATCGTTGTTTTCAAAATTCACAATCATCAATATCATAACATTGATGCTATCTTTTGAAACAAATGTGATCACCACCAGTGCATACACCATCATTACCATCACCTGCCAGGAACCGAGGTAAAGACGGTGAACTGCAAAACAACTTGGGAGGGCACGTTCTCCTTCACCTACGAAGTCGACCAGGGTGGGGGCAGCATCTGTTCGAGTCCCCAGTCGGCCGTGGTGGCCTGTCAGGAACCGGGCTCGGTCTACGTGGACAACCAGGTCTTCACGATGAATTTCGGCAAGTGCCAGGACATGGTCTCGTCCGTCAGTCAGAGTGAGTGCAGTCGATTGCAGTTGAGAAATGAGCGGCGGAATAAACGAGGCCTCGACTCCGACCTTGCGTCGAGGGTAATTTACTCGCCCTTGAACTCAAAGTCGATGTTTTGTCAATCTGCCAGAGATAAGATTCCAGTGCATGGGTTCGTGGATGGAAGGAAAGAACCTCTTCTCTGCCATGATGGACATCGGGGAAGTCAAAAACAGGATGAAATTCCGTTGCATGGTGAGCGATTTGGATCGTCATCGACGATCCATCGACTGATGATCACATGGTGGTGGTGATAATTTTTATGAAGATGATGATGATGATGAGGAGGAGGAGGAGGAGGATGATGAGGGGCGTGGTTATGGTGGAGGTGGTGAGGACATCATGTCATGTCTTTATCACCATTCATCAATTTTATAACTCACTCATAAATGTTATTATCATCATCTATGACTAATTTTAGTTTCCTTATTGCTCATTGATTCTCCAGTAAAACTTTAGTTTAGAACTTTCATCATCACCGCAATCATCATCAACATCACCGCAATCATCATCGACATCACCACAATCGTCATCAACATCACCGCAATCATCATCAACATCACCACAATCGTCATCAACATCACGACATCCAAACATCCCTTTGCAGCTCACCAGAGCAGATCAACAATATGCCGACAACACCCGATTCTTCGCCCTTTCGAGGTGGGCCGAATGCGCTTCCCTCAAGAGCCCCTACGACGGACCGATCAGACTCAAGCTCTGGCCCGCCTACGTCGGCCACATGGGCGAGTCGGTTTACGGGGTGGGCATGGTGACGCCGGCCTGTAACTTCCCCCGAAACTTCACCGGAACTTGGTTCACCACTGCGGAGTTCGACTCAGACGTCATCATCAACATCACCCACATCTACTTCAAGACGAAGCTCGACCAGTACACGTACAGAGAGTCCGTCTTCATCTGTCAGCAGAACAGAGACTCGAGGTACCTCGTCACGGCGGTCACGATCGGCAGATGGTGAGTCCCTCGTCTCCGTGACGTGCTCGCAAATGTTTCCGAGCAAACGAACGGACGGACGGTTTCATGGAAATAATGTAATGTGTCGAACGTAATGTTTAACTGTGTGCTTTTGTTTCATAAAATTGATCCAATGTTGTTCAAAGTCCGTCACTCGGTTATGCTTGCATCTCGACCACAAGATTTTTATTTAGTTAAGGCACTTTTTTGTCGAAATTTTTAAATTCGAATTTTTTAATTCGTTGCCGGATTAATTTATTCCTTATTTATTTTGACTCGTTTTCTTTTCCCTCCGAAATCAGCGAGGTCGATTACGTCTGCTTCGCCTTCATGCCGCGTCACCACAACATCATCAGGTGGAGAATGAGTGAGTATAAATCTTCGTTAGGTTGTCGTCGTCGTTTTCGACGTCGTCGCTCGTTCATGTTCTCCTGTTTGGCATCGAGTCCTGAAATGCAAGGTCGATCGAATGGAACGATCTGACAAATTCAATGCAGTGGATTTTCAGTGGAGCTGAAATGTTAGAAACTCATTACGACGGTGTAAATGCAATAAGTCGCAGTTGGAAAAATATTTAAAAAACAAAATTAAATCGAACGAATCGGTCGATTGACGATAACGGCCGATATCATTTGCTCGTTTCTTTGAAAACCCATCCAAACCATCCGACCTTCCAAGTCCACTGTCGACCCCGCCATTGTAGGCAAACCGTACCGGCTGAGCGTCATCCAATCCAAGGCTCCCGACGCTCAGGAGAAGATATTCAGACAGGCGTGCACTTGGTCTGCCTTTACCCTCAATAGGGATGACACGGCTTGGAGATACTACACATTCATACGTCAGTGGCGAGCATTTTTCCTTTTTCTTTTTTGTGCTGTTTGCTACAAAAATATTTTAGGCTGTCAACATCAATCGTATACCAAATATCAATCATGACCAAAGTTCTTTTGAATTCATCCTACAGTGAACCCTCCGGCCCCCGTGCCCTGCCCCATTGGAGGCCGTTACAACTTCACCCAGATTGGCAGCAAGGAGGAACATTACGTGACCAGGATCAGGGGGATCACGGAGCGTCCGAGACACATGATCGACTGCAAGCAGTACGTGTCCGAGCTCAAGTCGTGCGACGACTTCCCGAAGTGGTTGTACGTCGATGCCGAATACTGCGCCACGCTCGACCACACGGGAAAACCCATCTCGGAATATGGTGAGGGGCTCGGCGACCTCGTTCCTTCGAGATAGTTATCATTATCGTTACGTTATTTATCATTGGTCGTTTTGTTATTTATCATTGGTTATTTTGTTATTTATCTATTCATGATTACAATGTCTGAGTCATTGATAATAAGTTCATTGTACTTACAGTTTGTTTTAGTTGTGAGGAACTAAAAAAAAAAACTAAATATAATGTTAAATATTATTAGTTAACTAAATATTACTAGTTAACTAAAACCATGTTGCCTGATTGTCGATCAACTTTGTACAGATCAGGCCGACAGGCAGCTTTTCTGTGTCGGTTACTGGCTGGAAGACATGAAGTCGTACATGATAACCTACGACATGGAGGACGCCGTGTCTGCCTTCAGATGCTGGGTGAGTCTTTTGGTCGTTTTTATCGACGTTAATGTTCGTACTTGTATTGAAGTATTTCCCAAGGGGCTCATCGGATGCGAGGGCATTTTTCGATCGCCGACCGCTCGTGCGGCGCCACTTGCCGAGGGCATTTCCCGGTGCAGGACGGGGATATTATTCTCAGCTCGATCGTGTTTAAAAATATTGAAATCTCTGCTATCCTATTACTTTCAGCCACATTCACAACTATTTGTTTGCCCGTGTACGTATTAAGAACGTTGGTAATGCGCAAATTCATGAAAGCAGAAAATGCTCTGAAACTGCTATCGCGACTATTCGTCAGGTGTACGAGAGGAGAGATTGGCGTGAACTCTATGCCTCCAGGGCGATCAGGGCGGCATGTGCCCCTCAGCAGACGGCCTACAGTTCGACCTCGAACGAGGGTGCAAGTCTTGCCCTAATTCTGAAGGAGAGTGAAAGACTCTGTGAGTTTCCCTTTAAAGTCACAAGAAAATTGCAAGATAATTCGTGCAACGATTAAGACGTGATCAGATCAATTCACTCCCCGATTAAAAATATTTGTTATTAATAGCATCAGCATTTATTGTCAGTACGACGCACCGAGTACGTCCTTTTTGGAATGTGCGCAAAACAAATTATTCGCTTTTTTTTGGCCGATTTGTGTTATTTCCCCAAAGGCCAAAGCCCTTACATCCTAATCAATCCCATTTCTGCACAGGGGATTCCTGCCCACAGAGGTATTCCACTGGGGCCAACCCGTACTCCCAAGAGCTTCAGATATTCATCGTGGATGAAACCTCCTCTTCCGGCAGCCTCGGGCTTTCCATTGTTTTGATGTTCTCGACGATTTTAGGCGCTCTCGTTCTTGGCCGGTTGTAAATATTAAAAGTTATCATATTGTAATTGGTCGTGTAACTTTGGCGACGACGGTGATCGCCATTCCGCTTGCTACAACGATTTACCCTTGTTTGTCGGCATATCTTCTGCCGTCGTGTCATTCGTTACGTGTTTGCCATTAAGTGTGTAAGATTATATTTTGTGCGATCGTCATTATAATATCATCATTACATGTTTGAATTTTTCTTATGAGATCGTGTTTTGGTTTATTTTTATTTTTATTCCAAGTTATGTTTATGGTGTTATAATTATCTTTATAGTTTAATAAATACTACACGAGTAATGAGAGGCTAATGTTAACAATTTTATTTATGTCATAAGTACAACTTTTAGCAAAGAAACGCTGGGACACATCCTGCATGATCATAGCTAATGACACGGCCAATAGAACGCTTTCTTTTGGTTCATAATTTTCCATCTCAGTGACATTCGTAAGTCCATGAATGTAATAATTTCAATTCTATTTGTACAATTCTCTATTACCAACAGATCAAATAATGGTCGCTATAAATATGCAAGTGGTTATAACTATGATGACAATGTTAATTATTGTTCTTCGTTCGTCTAAACTCATTTTAAACGAAGCAGGATGTACATTAAAAAGTGTTTGTGTTGTTTTTTTTTTGTAAACTTTATGGTGTCATAAACACTATTCCCGTCATCGCCATTGCTATCGTCCACTAAGAGGCCTTGGATGCAAATCTCATCTCATTTGGTATGGCGAGCGTGAATCAATTGTCGCAAAACCTTCGGCCTTAACTATCCTGGTGATGTCTAAAACATCATCGGCTAATAAATCCAAGCTCTTATAATTAATGTTATAAGTTGAATAAGCAAATTTAAAAAAAAAACAACTAAATTTACGACTTTATTAAAACTCTGGTTGTGCAAATTTAGGGAAGGGTTGGCTTAATTCTAAACAAAGCTTCAAATATTATGCAAGTTACATATTACATAAATTATTTTTTTTTTGTATGCAATTTAATGCGTTGAAAGGTTTTGCCTAATTTAAAAATAACGTTCGATTGGGATTACCAAGTAAGGACTGAGGTTCACTTTTAAGAAGCAATTTTTTTTTTTATTTTGGTCAGTGCCACCTGCGCTGTTTTTTTTTGTCTCGTATCGCTGGTCTCGGCAAACTGATTTACAAAATGTGGTCAACATACCGATTGCAAGGCTGCTAGACTCGTCTCCCAAGAGGCAATGGATTTGAGGGAGACTACATCGTCCAGACAGGCTTCCGACGAAGGAAGCAAGAGAAAACACGATCTATCTAGCCAGATAAAATCGAAAAGGCTGAAATTGGAAGAGAAAAACAAATTCCTAGACAGATATTTACGACCTCTCGAGTGTGGTTTGTTTTCTCTTGCGTCGTTTGATGAGGACTTAATAACAACCAAGAATAACGTTTAATTAGCCATATAAAAGTCGCTCTCAAGGAGCATGATCGAGCTAACTGTTGGACTGCAATTATAATTTAACACCGCCGCTTCTTTAAATTTTACATTACTGTCTTCCACAGATGTGATGCCAGATACTTTATTGTAATCATATTTTTGCTTAGGACAATAGATATTATAATACATTACATATTATATTATGTAATGTACGTTACATACATATAATCTCTGCAAGAACATCAGTTGAAAAACAAATTAGAGCCATTGCTTAAAGAGCAGCTCATCACATGCACGTTCTGTTTTATGAGAGAATACCAATCTTAATATTATTACAAATTTTGTGTGAAATGATTTATTTCCAGGATGGAAAAGAGAATTGGTCTTGAGGTGCATCAGGAGAGGAGGGAAAAGCAAAGATAAGCGAAGTGCAGACGTGTATTACTATGCACCTTCCGGCAAAAAACTGGTCGGTAATCGTCTGCCGAAGTAGCTTAATTAAGTTTAGATTGCCTTCAATTATCCACGGGAGGAAATGCTGCTCATTAATTATACAGATTATTATTATAAATTATTATTATTATTATTATAGTAATTATGCTGTCGGTTCATTGATCAGTTATATTTTCACAGAGATCCACGCCGGAAGTCGTCTCTTACTGTGAGTGATTCTTCCATGTCATGTCTACTACTGCTTATTAAATTATTATGTATTAAGTATCAAAAAGAATATTTTGTCTCCCTTACCTTCTCCACACAAGTAGGTCTAATGTTGTTGAAGAGGTTAAAGCACATAAATCAGATTGCCCATTAGCCTTATTGTTATAATAGTAGTAGTGGTAATAATAATAATAATAATAATGATGATGATAATCATAACAATAATAATAATAATAATCATAACATTAACAATAATCATAAGAATAACAATTATCATAACAATAATGATAATTATAATAATAATAATGACGATAATAATATCCATAATAACAATAATAGTTATTATTTAGCTCTTCACCATGACTGCCATTACTGACGACTGATATTTCCTCGAGCAGTGCGGACCGGTAGCAATGACGATCCTTCATGCAAACTGTCGGGGGAGGACTTCGTCTTCTGCAGCAGGGTCGTCTCGCACCATAAAAACGAATGGGTCAGAAATGCCAGAGACCGAACTCTCGTTTCCCCAAAGAAAGGCAAAAGGTCGAGCCCCAAAAGTCCGCCTAAACCCGACCTTACCGTTACCCAAAGGCCAGTAGGGAGGCCCAAGGGTTCGAAGAAGAGCGGAAGGACCGAACCCGAGCTGAAGTCGGAAGATGCCGCCAAGGGTGACGACAGGGGAAAAGCCGTCTCAGCAATCAAAGTGAAAGTCGAAAGGTCGTTAAAGTTCAAACCCTTGCCGACTATTTTGATGAGTCTTCAGATGACATTAATAACATCAATGATGATGATGATGATGATGGTAAAAGAATATTTGCTCCAGCAGTTAGAATGTCATTACAATTACAATAAACATCATAATCATCATCATCAGGACTGGGGGTGGCAGTAACTCCGTTACCGGGTCGAAGAACACGAGGTGGCCATTCATCCTACCGTCCCTGCTACCCAAATCATCTCGCCCGCTTCCATCGTCCGACGATTCGTCCCTCCCCCCGGTGGTTTCGCCGTCGTCCTCCGCACCCCTCCGGGGGGCGTGCAACCTCGGATGCGAGGGGCTGGAAAACGTGTCGCCGACCCTAGAGTGCCGGCGTTGCCGCTGCCTCTTTCATCCGGAATGCGTCGCGTTTCTCGGAAGTCCCTTCGAGGTCGCGACCTTCTTCTGCGAGGTGGGTAGCGAGCACACGAACGGGATTCAATGTCGAGTGTCCTCGAACGGGGGGTGCCTTTTCAAATGAATGTTAACGTCTGCATTTGCATTACGATGCGGTAATGTTTTAAAACTCGAGTTTTGATTAAATACACGGAAGCATGTAAATGCGAGGTAGGCATTAGAAAGGCCTTTAAAACAAATTTTCAATCGCCAGACCTGCAAAAGAGCCGGGCCGGCCGGAATCGATGGCCGGAGTCTCGGACAGACGTTCAAACTTCCCTTCAAGATGAGAAAGCCCTCGAATCTTTCGCCATCAACGAGTCAGAAACACCGGAACATTGTTCCTGCAACTGCGAAGGTAACCACTTTGACCTTGAACCTTCCTTCTCTTCCGAGCTCGATGCCCGAGGCAGTCCGCGTACCGATCGCCGACACCTCCGCTAAGTTTACTGGCGACGGTTTTTCTGCTCAGCTGAACTTCGGAAATCCAGGTCCTAATCTCACCGTCCCCTTCTATGCCGGTAACAACGCCTATTTGTCTGACCGACTTCCCTCTTACTTTGTCATACCCCAGTCTCCCAACGTCTACCCTCAAAATGGAGCCTTCGTGACCCAGAGCGCCGTCAACGTGTACCCGTGCCCTGTCACCGGTCAAAGCCTCCTTGGGACGGGTTACATCAATAACGTCAATTCCATTTTTCCGAGCGTCCATTTTCAAGCTTCCTCGGTCGCCCCGTCGGCCACCCAGTCCTTGAACTACCAACCCTTGGCACCATTTTGTCAAACCTTTACCCTGGGTTCACAGTCTATTGCCAACTTAACCACAGATTCTTCTCAGATCCTACACAATGGCTTTTCCAGTATCAATGCGGAAAGTAAGCCGAGTTCTGACCCAATTGTTCGAAAAAGGTCAAAGAAAGTAAAGAGGTCTTGCAAAAAGTCTTCTGCCAACATCTCCGATGCTTCGCGTTCGAATGCTGAAAGTGCACTGGGAAATCTTGAAGGTTGCAATCTGTCCGACTTGATCGAATGCCGTACGACTGCAGATGATACTCCCGTTCCTCTGCCGTTGTTCGTCCACGACAACACTTCCGAACGGGTGGAGTCCACCGTTTCGGCCAATGGCGTCATTTCCAAGATCATCCTTCCGACCTATGATGTTCTCCGGGCAAAGAATGGCAGCGAACCGGAGTCGATCTCCGCAGCGGGATCGGCGCCCGACCGTTGCCCCATCGCGTCGACCTTTTCCACGAAAAATGCAGAGGAAAGCGGTGCTCCGGTCGGACCGCAGGCCGAAACCGTTACATCTTCTGCCAGAGCCGCTTCGGACTCTCCTTCCCCTTTAAGAGAGGGTAATTATTCTGCGAGGGAGGACGCATTCAACGTCTGTTGCCTTCGCAAGAACATCGATTCGACTTTAAACCCGGTAGAAGAAGACGGCTCGACCGCCCGAAGTCGCACCTCCGACGAGGGCGATGACGATGGAAAATACGTGGCCGCTAGGAAACGCCTTGATCACAATTATGCCGCAAGTCGTGTCGGAGAGGAAGAAAGCGGCGACGATCGTGATTCCATGCAGAATGTCAAAGAATTTCAAGAGGTGAACGTCGACAAAGAATCCGATGCAAATGTTTCCATCGAAAGTGAGACTGACGATGCACCTTCGTCCAAAACTTTGCCCCCCGGTGGTCTGAACGAGTCCATCGATTCCATGATCGCTCCTGCCCGTCGTGATGACGCAGACGTGTTGTCGCCGGACCTCGATCGAATGTCTCGCTTGACCGATGGGCTATTGGCGAAGGTATTCCTACACCTGACGACCCATGAACTTTTGATAGCATCACAGGTATGCCAGAGATGGAGGCAGGTGTCTCAAGCCGAAGAATTGGTCAGTGGACGATCATTGTCAACATTCCATTTGCTAATATTTGAAAAATAATGAATGATTTGAATGTGAATAATGGATAATGAATGAAAATTAATGACTGATTTAATTTTTTATTTTAAGAATCTAGTTTTCTCTGCAATTGTTATTATTCTATGGTGTCATCATCGTCATTGTTGTTGTTGTTGTTGTTGTTTATATTTTTAAATTTTCACCGACATCATCATCATCGCCAAGGTGAATTTGTGTTTCAAATGTCTTTCCAGTGGCGCTCTTTGACAGTCACGGAGGATTTGTTCGACAGCTCGAGGAGAAACTTCGACCTTTCGACAGTTCTGACGGAACGAAAACCTCGTCTCTTGGTGAGAGTGCCGTAATAACTATTTTATTTAATTCCAACAAATTGAAGGGTCGAGGATCCTTTCTGCTACCCTTTGTGTGGTGTGTCATGACCGACATCGGTCGTCGAGCACAAAACTGTTACTATAAACTTCGTGCATTTTACGATCAGGATCTCAGACGAGTGAATTTTGAAAAAAAGAACCTGTCCCTCTTCGCCGAGTTTCTGTCTCGTGCTCCCGCCGAGTTTTTGGCCGGAATTACCGGCACGCTCGCGTCGCGCTGCCCTTTCGACTTGTTGAGGAAGATTGCTCGTTACCTGCCCAACTTGAGTCATCTTTCTCTGGTCGTCGCATGCAATAGTCAGGATAATGGCGACGATGATGGACGTAGAAATGGCGATGGCGACAAACTGATCGAGTCGTATCAAGATTCGTTCGTGAGAGTTTTGACGGGCTTCGAGAGCCTCAAAAGTCTCCAAATTCGGGAAGAACCCGGCGACGACGTTTCATCGTCGGTCGTCGACGAAGACTCCCTTCCCGACGAGGCGGAGTCCTTACGTTCGAGCGACGGGAAAGACGTTCGGCGATTTGCGGAGCTCGAAGAATTGGTGAGTACCTTCGCGGTTTCGAAGCCGACAACGTCCGGCTTAATTTAATGGGATGATCCTATGAATATTCATTGACAGACGCTGCTTGGCTCCTCCCACGTAGCCTCGTTGAGTTTCGAGAAGAGTCTCTTTTCCAGCACCTTCGACAAACTTCAGAGCGTGAAGGTCAACAACTGCCTTAGATGGGATGAACAGGTTGTTACTTATACGAGCATTCGTATTTGCATTCGGACTATTTTAACGCCTCTTATATCCTAATCTGATAATGAAACGCGACGCATTACAATGTTGCCGTTACCTCTGAATTCAGGAACTCGACTGTTAATGAGTTAATCTGCATGCCACATGTCCTCAGACCTTAACTAGTTTTGAACTGAGAGCCCGTGGGTTAAGCCCCCTTAAGATCTAATGGATTCCCCATCTATATAAGAGCAAATTAGATCGACTACTAATGATAATTCTGTACAATTATAATGACACATAAACTATCGAATATTAATATATGCTAATGTGCTTTATCAAACATTCTCCCCGGCCAAACAGATGTTCTCTCTGCTCGGGAACCTCGTCGGCTTGAAGACCCTCGACCTTCGAAGGGGCGGCAACATCCCGGACCTTGGTCTATCCCTCGCCTTGGCCAGGATGAAAGGGTTCGTAAGGGACGTGCGACGTGCACGATGAAAAAATGTTTTCAACGATGACGTCTGTCCGTAAATTAACTATCCGTTAGCCAAATTGCATTCAACGTAACAGTTGCGAGTGTAATGAGAACAATTTCTGTTGTCGCACGCAGACTCCTCCAACTGAAGCTTTCCGACTATGTGTTGGACTGGTCCGTCTCGTTGGCCATCCAGAAACTTCCGAACCTCGCCAGGCTTCATGTCCGACCGGAAACCAGCCACTCCGGCTCCGACAAGGTTACCGCTCGTCTTAACAATTTCAGCGGTGAAAGAGATGGAATACCTATTTGATGACTTGCTATTGTTATTATTCTGTATATAATAATAATAATAATCTGGAATAACATGTTACCTTAGCACATTAAAATCATAACCGAGCCACTTAACGACGCACGGACGGTCGATCCGTCCTTTGCCAGGCTCCCTACGTCAACCTCTGCTGCATGTCGGCCATCTGGAACCACAAGAACCTCCAGCAGCTGACCTGGGTCACCTCCCGGAGGAAGTCCGGACCGGGCATGGACGGGTTGCTGCCCTTTCAGGTGTTCGACGCCTCGAAGCTGAGGGGCAATAAGGGACCGATCGACCCCGCGGACGAAAAGGAGGACGGCGCCCCCAAAGACAGGCTGCTGGTTTTGAGCGTCGATGACCTCCGGTCAAAGCTGCAGACGAGTCTTCCGAACACCAGAGTCGAAATCGTTGCTGGGCGGTTGTGACTCTGGGAGTTTTTTTTTTTTTTAAAGGACTGCTTCGCAGTTACAAAAATTTTTTGATGGTTTCTCGTTCCTTGTTTTTCTCTTCCGAGTTAAATTCTTTTTTTGCTGCGAATTATTGAAATTATTATAGGCGACCCGTTTACCTACAGCATTGCGACTTGTTTTTCGTTTAAGTGTTATTACTATTATTGTCCTTGTTATTACAAATATATTGCCATTGGAAATATGTGTTATTCTTTTTTTTTTCTCCTTCTTCGGAGAGAAGAAATGTTGTGGTTTCGTTCACTTTTTCCGCCGTAGGACGCGTAACATTGTAACGGCCTAGCAACGGCCGATGTAAATAAACTTTTCGGTACTTTAAAAGCAGCGAAAATGGCTGCCAGCGACCCGGTGTCAAGCAACCGCTTACAAATCTAGTCCGACACCGCGCTGTTATTCTACAGTTGGAAGTTTGTGGATCCCGAAAGGAAGTAAAGGTTTTAATGCAGCCGACCGATGAAACCTAATCCACTAGATGCAAGCGTTCTCGGGGCCGATAGCGATGTTACTCAGAGCGACCTTGTGTCATCAAATGCCTATCGAAATGGCGGTTACGTCCCCCAGCGACCGGACAGCTTTGTGAGGGACCACGGACTGCTGAACAGTCCCTATGGCCGTCCTTCGAACCTCTCCCAACTATACAATACAACGTCGAATTCGAACTACGGGAGTTGGTTCTGCAGGGGGAACGATTATTCCAAGACCTCCCTGAGGGCTGATATGGCAGCTCTCGTCCACAATAAGGAGGGGTACAACTACGGAAAGCACGCCGGAATGATTGGAGATGCGCGTTTGAATTCGGATCACGCTCAGCAGGCTGATAACCAGAGGTTCATTTCAAATTTTAATTTACAGTCCGGAAGGAGTCATGCGAGCGGGATGTATTCCAGGTATGCTTATCCGCCGTCGTCTGCCAACTTCAGGTTGCCGAATTACCAGCAACAGCAGCAGCAGCATGGCCAATACCCTGTTCATCACTATCACCAGAAGCACGCTCCAGAAATACGCCAATGTCGTTCACCGAGTAACCCGTCTGCCCGCGAATTGGCGCAATGTCCTCAGACCGCCTTCTCCAGAAATAACGTCCAACTTCCAGTTGACCTTGACGTTTTCAAGCAATCTTTCCAAAAACATCAAGTATCTCAGCGTCCGAGACAGTTCCAATCCGGCAGAGATCTGGCCGGCTTAGGAAACTGCCTGTCGAGCGTCGAATCCATAGATCACGACACCGTACAGAGATCAAAAATCAACGGTTCTGCGAGTCTTGCCCAGCAGAAGCTTCATCATCTACAGCAGCAACAACTACAGTTGCCACAGGAATCGGCAAAGAACGTTTGTTCAGCCCTTGGTGGTCAGCACCTATCCGGTCTCATTCACGGTTCTACAAATAATGTGCAATGCAATGATGTTGCCAGGCTAAATCCGCTTCTACCTTGCGATAATACTCAGCAACAGGCACAACCGCCCTCCCAGGTGAGACCAGGGATACACATTACAGTTGCCAACAAGGGCTCCACTGATAAGAAACACGGCGTGATTTCCAATGCCCCTCTGATACCTCGAAGAAATGGGAGACCGATAAACGCATTCCTAAACCATCCGCGTAAGACCATCAACTACGAAAACCGATCTCCCACCTCGTGTTCGAGTCCCGGCTCTGGACAGCCAAGGAATCATCAGCATTTCTCAACCGGTTACGCCCGACAATACCAGGACTCATTGAGAAACCATTACCCGTCTACGAATCCCACGCCGGTGACAGCCAGTCCAGATCTAAAGGAATGTCGTCAACCTCTCGAGGGGGACCTGACTTCTCCCCATCTCTCTCCCTGTCTCCAAGAAAAATACTCAGAAGAGGACCATCAGAAACCATCCTTCCCTCAAGATGTAGGCGACAAACCCCAGCAGATGCCTTGCTCGGCAGCTGCTCCCAAACGTTCGATACTCAAGAACAGTACCTCGAGACTCCAGAACTTCGAGAACCCCTGCGAATGGAACAGCCTGCCCTTTTCTGCCAGCTTAAAGGGCGGCAGGAGACAGTCAATGAGCGACTTGTCTTTTTTCCGCCACCACCAGAATCAAGGACTCAACCAGGCTTATTATTCCAGATTCATACCTGATCCGACGAACTCAGAAGCGACAGAGGCGATCGGTGGTCGGTGTGGTACCGAAGCCTGCCGAAGTTACTGCCACCAGCAGCCAGACGAGAGACTTAATCTTCTTCAGGGCAGGAATGTCAGCGATCAGAAATGTGCTCCAAAGGGACCGATAAGTCGCAAGAAAGTGTCCTTTTTGCTCTGAAGTCTCGAATTGATAATAAAAATTATAATAGTAAATTATTCTTATAATAATTATTAACATAATATTATCGGCGCGGTAATGGTTGTAGTTCTTGGTGTTGCTCGAAGTTTGGACATTCAAATGGAATTTGAATATTGAAATAAAATTTATTTACGAGTTGTTTATCTCGGTTGACTGTTCAAGTCGTAGGCTTTATTCGCAACGCTATTCGTCTACGGTTGCTAGGATGGAGGCGTGCATGGCAACGCCATGTTATTCGTCAATAATAATAATAATAACGGATGTTATTAATCATAAAAATCGTAACAAATTTTAAAAATAACCAATTAAATGTTATTATTGATGGTACTTTCGCATTACAGTCAACTTCACAACTTCATTTCAACAACTATTCGATACAAGACAACACGACACAGTTACAAACTCAGACGTACCACACGAGAACCCAGAACTGTTGCCGTTGTTGCTTTTGTTGCTGTTGTTGTTGTTGTTGTTGTTACAAATTAAAAAAAATCTTAACAAGCAGATTAAGCAAAGCTATCAATTAACAAAAAAGAACAGTGTCATTTTATATAGTATCGCGCAACATATATTCAATTTATAGGATTTTTTTAAATNGTTGTTATTGTTGTTGTTGTTATTGTTGTTGTTATTTGTTGTTATTGTTGTTGCTATTGTTGTTGTTATTGTTGCTGCTGTTGTTGCTGTTGTTGCTGTTGTTGCTGTTGTTGCTGTTGTTGTTGTTGCTGTTGTTGTTGTTGCTACTGCTGTTGTTGTTGTTATTGCTGCTGCTGCTGCTGCTGCTGTTCTTGTTGCTGCTGCTGTTGTTGTTGTTGTTGTACTTAATTATTCCATAATATCAACCATAATTAAATACTTAATTATTTCATAATATCAACCATAAACAACATCGACAGAGGTGCCATCTCCGCTCGGATGGTAGCGGACAAACAAGTGGTATTAACCACTCCGAGGCTATCTTGTCAACAGGGTTCGTTGATCCGTGAACGGCCGAAACCAGCGAAGCATGACTGATGCGGGGGGGACTAGGTAATGGCTTCACTCCACCGTGGACAAGTCCGGCGGGGAACCAGAGGGCCGCCTCTTCACCGGCTGGCTGAACCGTTGGTTGAAAAGTTGTTGTTTTTGTAATGGAACGTATTTTCTCCTCCATAATTGATTCTGTGTTTTTTTTTCGTTCGCTCTTCTCCGTCATCGTCGTAGTCTTCATCAGCAAGCTGCTTTCCTTTCTTCATCTCTTCCATCCATCCACCCATCCATCCATCCATCCATCCATCTCCGGTAAATCCTCTTCTCAGTCCCAATGGGGAGCACGGCCATACTTCGTGGAAAAGTCTTAAAGAATGAGTGAGATGCTGAAGGAGGAAAGAGGAAGGGAGGATGCTGTTGTTTTTTAAGAGATTCTTTTAGATCTACTTATTTATTTGGAAGTCGAAACTGTTCGTAGCGTTTAAATTATAAATTATAATTAATTATGTTAATTATGCTAATGTTAATTAGGTTAATATTAATTATGTTAATGTTAATTATGTTACTGTTAATTTATGTTAATGTTAATTATGTTAATGTTGATTATGTTTGTGTTAATTATGTTAATGTTAATTATGTTAATGTTAATTATGTTTGTGTTAATTATGTTAATGTTAATTATGTTAATGTTAATTATGTTTGTGTTAATTATGTTAATGTTAATTATGTTAATGTTAATTATGTTAATGTTAATTATGTTAATGTTAATTATGTTAATGTTAATTATGTTAATGTTAATTATGTTAATGTTAATTATGTTTATGTTAATTATGTTAATGTTAATTATGTTAATTAATTCCACACTCGGTGCTGATCAGTTTGAAACGGACGTGCGTCAACTTGACATCGAAATGACATCATCGTATCTTAAGTGTGGAATAATTTTAATTAGTAAAATTTTCTGCATAATTTATGCTGATTAGCATGATAATGCAGTCGTCCCAATACGTTAATTATTAATTTATGCAAATTAACGCCAATGACGGCATCCTCTGGAAGCAAAGAGCAACAACAAAAATTGAAAATCGTTAACCTTTGACCTCCGCCAATCCATTGAGGTTTATGGATTTGAGGGAGTGTTTATCATTTTAGAATGACTCCTAATTAATTTGTATTTCTCGCTGTTGTTGTTGTTGATGATGATGATGACGATGATGATGATGACGATGTTGTTGTTGTTGTTGTTGCTGCTGCTGCTGCTGCTGCTGTTGTTGTTGTTGTTGTTGTTGTTGTTGTTGATGATGTTGATGATGACGATGACGATGACGATGTTGTTGTTGTTGTTGTTGTTGCTGCTGCTGCTGCTGTTGTTGTTGTTGTTGTTGTTGTTGTTGTTGTTGTTGTTTTGTCTGTTTTTATTTCAGTCAATTTAACATTCCGCGTGTTTTTAATGTCATTAAGGCTGAGAACCTCTCTACGCATCAACGACCACACATTATTAAAAGTAAAACGTTTAGTTTTCAGTAAGATTTTGACTAACTCTCCGCTTGGAATTTTGGAATTGAGAGGGGGTGGGTGGGTGTTAGGGTGCTTATTGAGGGGATCATGAGTAGACCATGGGTGGATTCTGGGTGGGTGATGCGCGGATAGAGAGTGAATTATGGGTGGGTAATGATGATGCAACCGTCGATCCAAGCACAATCATCTAATGATACAAGCACAATCATCTAATGATACAAGCACGGTTACTCAATGGCGCAATGAATTTTTATTTAAAGACATCCAACGATACGAGGACTGACATCCAAGCGGACAGACACGGATACATGGTTACATGAGCACCGATACCCAATGATACAGGCAAAGAAAGGAGCTCTCTAACGTGTTTTACGAAGCTTGTGGGGACTCCTTAATTATTCATGCTGTCATTTATCAACCGTTCCTTCTTTCTTCCTTTGCTCTTGTCCTCTCGCCTCCTCTCAGCATCTCACTCAATCCTATCCGCCTCCCTCCTCTGCCACGCTCCGTCCATCCCCGGTGGAATGTCTCGCTCTGCGTCTGTCTGCGTCTGCTTGCGTCTGTTAGCGTTTGTATGTGTTTGTTTGTGTTTGTTTGCACCTGTGGTCGTTGTGCATTTGTTTGTTTCGTATTGCTTTGTTGGCTTGTTGGTCGTTCGGATGACTTCTCGTGACGAAATGTTGGCGATGACGACATTGTTGTTGTTGCTGTTGTGTTGTTGCTGTTGTTATTATATTGTTGCAGTTGCTGTTGCTGTTGTGTTGTTGCTGTTGTTATTATATTGTTGCTGTTGCTGTTGTTATTATATTGTTGCTGTTGCTGTTGTTATTACATTGTTGTTGTTGCTGTTGTTATTGTATTGTTGCTGTTGCTGTGAATATCATCGTTATCATTATGACAGCCGTCATAGTCACGATCTTCGTCGTCGTCATCATCAACTTCATCATAATCATCTTCATCTTATCGTCACCATCGTCATCGTCATCATCATGACTGGTGTTGATTAGAAAATTAATATTTGGATTCTTGGCAAGGATTTCCTAATTAGACCAGCCTCCCGCTCTCTGGATTGGTCGGCTGTGTATCACCGTCGCGTGCGTGGCCATATATGTCAGTGCACGTGTGATCCGTCACACTCCAATGATTCCGTTATTTTTCTTTCCACTCTCTCGGGTGGCGCTGGCTACTGGGACGACGACGATGTGATGTGGATGGTGATTATGATGATGATGATGACGATGACAATGACGATGATGATAAGATTATGAGTAGTGATGAATGATCAAGAATGACGAAATATGTTGCGATTGTTGGCGACGATGACGATAGCAATAACGACAGCGACTTCCATTACCACATCCACCACAACTTCAGGTGTCGCCGAAAGCCGACACCTGTCTCTGTTTACTCAAAACCGGTGAACAATAATTACTAGCTATTAACATCACGCTCAGCCAGCCACTCGCTCTTCTAATTACCCATAATATCTCTCTTTTTTCGTTCGCCCCTTCAATCATTCAAACAATCAATCCGTCAATCAATCAGTCAGTCAATCAATCAAGCAATCAATCTATCGATCAATCTATCAATCTGTCGGTCGATCAATCAGTCAGTCAGTCAGCCAATCAATCAATCAATCAGTCAGTCAGTCAATCAATCAATGAATCAATCAACCAATCAATCAAGGAATCAATCAATCAATCAATCGATGGCAGTTATTACTTTCAATCGGTCCCGAAATTTTAAATTTGAATTTAAAAATTTTGTCTTCATAAACATCAAACATTTGACCGTCGAACGCAATCAATCAATCCACAAAAAAAAGGAATAACCAGTAATAATCTTAGATTTTAACATTCCAGTAATTTGATTTAAGCGAAAATAATTCGTTAATCTCTTTCGACGATTTTTTTTTATCTACCGACTGCAGGTTGCCGCCCCGGCTGCCAGAGCCTCGCACGCCGGTGTCGTCTGAACTTCACCTCTGTAATTAGCCGTAACTGAGTGGCTAGCGCCGAGCGGTTCCAAGTATTTCGCGCTATGGACACGTGGACAGTCGTTATCACTGACTAGTCACTAACAACTGAACTGATTGATCGGTCGACATACCAGCGACAGACGCGACTGTCGCCGACGACAGCGATACGGTTGACAGGAGTTCGCGTGCGGCCCTCCATAAGATCAACAGATTGTGGTTAAAAAAAATCACCATAAACAGTGCTCGTGTGTCGATGCGCGTGCGCTTCTCGGTTATTAATTGGCAATACATAACAGTCATAGAAGCCTGGAACGGTGGAGAGGAAATTGAGTGAGTGAGTGAGTGAGTGAGTGAGTGAGTGAGTGAGTGAGTGGGCGAGTGATTGATTGAATGAGTGAGTGAGTGAGTGAGTGAGTGAGTGAGTGAGCGAGCGAGCGAGCGAGCGATTGATTGAGTGAGTAAGTGAGTGTGTGAGTGAACGAAAGAACGAACGAACAAACGAATAAATGTGAAAAGCATAAGAGCGAACAGCCCTTCACAGGCGACAACAGGTACAGGTACCAGTCTCTTCCAAGAGTGACACAAGTTACGGTGATCTTATTTACCAGGTCCAGGTGTAGCAGGTGATCACAGCCAAGCATTGAATCATTGAATCGAAACACTGACGAAACATTCAATCATTCGTCAGATTAATTGATTGGCTGGTGAATGAATGAATGAATGAATGAATGAATGAATAAAAATATTCACCGTCATCACATTTATTGGCAGTCAGTCGTACCATGTATCAACATCATCATCATCATCATCATCATCATCATCGTCGTCGTCATCATCAACAACAATAACATCATCATCATCATCATCGTCGTCGTCGTCGTCATCGTCGCCTGACTTGAACATATGTCAGACGAGTCGGTTTCAATATCAGGCTGTGACGACGGTAACCAGTTCTCAACAGTGCGTGACGCCACCTGATTACGTAGTGATGATGATGATGATGATGATGGTGATGACGACGACGACGACGATGATGATGATAATGATGACGATGACGACGACGATGATGATGGCGATGCTAAGCGTCCTGATAATCCCTATCACCTCTGGAAGCGTGCAATTATACTCGTTCGGTTGAGATTTCTATCTCAATGGTGTATCGTTGACCCTATCATCGCAGCCCAATCATCATCATCGTCGTCGTCGTCATCATGGAATCGCTTTTATAATCATCATCGTCGTCGTCATCTCCTTCCTTTATTTATTCGTTTCTTCTACCATCACTCAATAAGGAAACCCTTGTAAAGCCTGACTCATTTAACCTTTAACCTTTGCCCTGCGGTTCAATCATCNATAATAATAATAATAATAATAATAATAATAATAATAATAATAATAATGATAATAATGATAATAATAATAATAATGATAATTATAATGATAATGATAATGATAATAATAATAATAACCATCGTCATCATCGTCACCATCGTCGTCGTCATCGTCACTAGCAACAGCATCGCCATGACCTTCGTCGACGTCATTCCGATAATGTAAGGTAACAGCAGAGTCGTAATGATATAGAAGATTTTAATTATTTTATTGGAAATTATTCATA
This sequence comes from Hirudo medicinalis, assembly GCA_011800805.1. Classification (NCBI taxonomy): domain Eukaryota; kingdom Metazoa; phylum Annelida; class Clitellata; order Hirudinida; family Hirudinidae; genus Hirudo; species Hirudo medicinalis. The sequence continues at coordinate 378,308 of MPNW01000126.1, read as the reverse complement.
ATCATCAACATTATTATGACTCCGTTGTAAAGCTATCATTATTGATAATATTAACGTCCATAGCCAAGGTGAAAGTGACAGAGCTCGGTAGACAGATCTGTAACAGTACAGAGACCGGCACACATCAAGACAGACACACATCAAGAAGGACACATAGCAGTACACACAGACACACAGCAAGACAGACGCATAGCAGCACACACAGACACGCAGCAAGACAGACGCATAGCAGTACACATAGACACACAGCAAGACAGACACATAGCAGTACACACAGACACACATCAAGACAGACACACGGCAGTACGCACAGACACACATCAAGACAGAGAAAGCACAACTGTTGAATTTTTAATAGGACGCTTCCATGTAATGCCATGAGATAGAGAATGCTTCTCTAAGTCTCCCGATGTCCTCAGACTCAGAGACGTAATTAAGCAAGAGTTCTCCGTCCATCTGTAAGTTTCTCAGTGTGCCCTTGTGTGCCCTTGCAAGCCCTTGTACGCCCTTGTGCCTCTACATGCCCTTATATTTACTAGTTTGTCGGTCTTTGTATGTCTCTCTATGCCTTTGTATGTTTCTACGTTTGTGTGTCACGATATTTGTGCTCATCATCATCATCATCTAATTTAGTTCTATGCTGGTTTGGTTAGATTTCTTTTGACGTATGTACGCCCTTGTAAAATCTTGTATGTCTTTGTATGCCCTTAAATGTATCTGCTACTTTAAACCCCTATTTGAATAGTCTTGTATGTCCAAACAAGATTCTGTGCCCTTTCTTACCCTTAGGGGCCCTTATACCCCGGCAGATCTTGTTTGATTTTGTATGCCTGTGTGTAATCCTCGTCTATTTTGGCCTATTTTGTAGACCCGACCCTGGTTCAAACCCGTGGCCTGGGGTACCGTCGACTGACGGACATCAATGATGAGCTAGATAAATGAACAACTCAACGTAACAGTCATCTCTTCTTTCAAGTTTCAGCGAATTCTCGACTGGAATTCCCGTAGCGGTCATAGTTTCGCTTTTCTTCTCGGTCAGCGTTGGGCAATTTTAAAGCTTTCTGTGAATTTACTTTCGGTTTCTTTTTCCGATTTTTTCCTCTTCACCTCAGTCTTCTTTCATTCCTCCTTGCGTATCTTCCGGGCTGGCTTTTGAAGACTAAACACGATACGCTTACTATATCCACGCCCCCTCCCCTCTTAATTATGCATTAAGACTTAAGACTGCCCAGTTTCCTGTTAATTATGCATAATCCGGCCCACCTTAATGGTCTATTAATAATTCAATGGGTGGAGTTTTCGAAGCAATTGAGCCGCATGTATTTTTCAACGGCATGCCTTCCCTAATAATTGATGACCGACGACCACGCCCATCTCATGAATATTTAATAGACTCCTACCTTGGTCGAAGTGGGGTTCTTGGAACAGAAGAAAGTTTATTTAGCATTTCAGCGTAGTTAATTAATTAGTTAATTGATACTTTGGTGCTGAAAATCTCTCCTTTTGCATTCAATCACAAAAGATAAGCACCGCTTTACCGCGACAACGAACCACAGAACCACAGAAGCGACTGTCGTCGGTGTCGCTGAAGCGCGCGTTCGCAAACAGGAAAGACCTCGGATGATTTGGCGCAGTTCTATCTCCATAGTCACCGTCGTAGTCATCGTCGCCGTCATGGAAGAGCATGGAAATAACCGGAAAAAGAGCCGTCAATCAAAGTCTCGAGGGCACGCCCACTCATTCTTTATACTGGACATCGCCGTGCAAGGCATTGTTATTGCCGCGCGTGTGAGCAGACGAAGAGAGCTTTTGGCGGAGTTGCGTTTGCAAATGTCGAGTTTGTTTGTTTATTTGTTTGCATTTTGTGTTTTGTTTTAAATTCACACGTTCGAAATTATTAATTTCGAAATTCGACTCGCGTTAAGTGAATTTTTGCACTGCAATTGATTTTCAATAAAGGAGACGAAGCTCAAATCAAAGTCGTTTGGGAGGAAAAGAAAATATATATGTTTAATTATTTTTAAACATCAACTCTCTTTTCTACGAACCAAATCTTTCTCAACAAGAAGTTCAATTTTACCTGTCGATTCCTTCAGCCACCTGGATTAGCTGGATGACCACCAAGAATACGGGAAAAGGCCAATCAATCAATTAATTAGTGCTAATTAATGACAATTAGTTTGGCTCTAATTGGTCGCTATTGATGCTAGTTAGACTCCGATCGTCCAATTAGAATCGTCGACGCTAAACTAGGTAATGACATAAAATTTTCAAGGAAAAAAATCATGCATCATACGTCTGCATATGGACTTTATCATCACTCCCATCAGGTAATTAATTAATTAATTCATTCATTCATTCATTCATTGATCCACTCATTCATTCATCGATCCACTAATTCATTCATTCATCGGTCCACTCATTCATCCATTAATTAATTAATTAATTCATTAATTCATTCATCGATCCACTCATTCATCCATTAATTAATTAATTCATTCATTCATCGATCCACTCATTCATCCATTAATTAATTCATTCATTCATTCATCGATCCACTCATTCATCCATTAATTAATTCATTCATTCATTCATCGATCCACTCATTCATCCATTAATTAATTAATTAATTCATTCATTCATTCATTGATCCACTCATTCATTCATTCAAGTATTCACTCAATCAATCATGCACTGCAATCATTCTCCATTCATCCGTGTTCTCTTCTGCCTTATCACAATAATACCTTTATTTATAATAATAATATGATTATGCCCGTCGATATTATTATTATTATTATTATTATTATTATTATTTAAATTACTACAAGCGCAATAATACAAAATACTTATTATTAGCAATACTGATCCTAAAACCATCATGATCGCGCATTCACTTCCATGCATGAGGAATGCACTCGTGCACACGACGTGCATGAGACGATAGTTGTTTTCTTTTTGCTAAAAATATCTCCAGTGGTATTTGTAAAAACGTTTGTCGGTTGCAAAATCGTCCAATTGTTTTTTTATGGCCGGGGTCTTTTATTATGGCGTGGTCATTGTCGTCGTCGTCGTCGTCGTCGTCGTCATCATCATCATCATCATCATGTCCCATCGATCACACGTGACAGGGAGTTATTTTCGCACACTAGGGGGTTGTCCAAAAAAAAGGGCTTACTGAACGGATGGCGAACTTCGTCAACAAACGTTGACATCCTTAACATTGAGATAAGGAGAAGACGGGGTGGACCAGGGTCACACCAGGGTAACATCTGGGTAACATCAGGGTAACACCAGGGTAACACCAGGATAACACCAGGGTAACATCTGGGTAACATCAAGGTAACACCAGGATAACATCAGGGTAACATCAGGGTAAGACCAGGGTAACACCAGGGTAACACCAGGGTAACATCTGGGTAACACCAGGGTAACATCTGGGTAACATCAAGGTAACACCAGGGTAACATCAGAGTAACATCATCACGTTATTACCGTCTCCCCTCATTTTTCTCCAAGACCTCCCCAGTTGCTCAGATGGAAAGTAGAACCAGGGGGGTAATTGAGAAGGACAGATCGAGTCGTAGTTTGATGGAGAGTTATGCATGATGATGATGATGATGATGATGATGATGATGATGATGATGATGATGATGATGATGATGATGATGATGATGATGATGTTGATCTTGAAGATAAAATATAAAAGGCAGAAAGAGACAGACAGACAGACAGACAGACAGAGGGTAGGGTGTAGTGATGGGAAGCATCGAGAGATTAGCGATAATTTGACCCCTGTGAGTGACCTTTCCACGTTGAAATTTTCATGAGCTTCTGACTCCATCGCCATGTTTCTAGCGGGTCATCATTTCTTTTGAATTTTGGATTTTTATTTTTATTTTATTTTATTTTTTTTCTGAAATAAGATCATAATTTTTCAAAAAAAAAAACCAAAGTAATCTAATAATAATAATTTATAAAAAATAAAAATAATTGCTCCACTAAAAATTTATGTCGACAATTTATCGTGTGACATTTCTAAAATGTCAAAGTCAAAGTCAAAGTGGAAATATTAGCTTTTTGGCTGAGCGTTATCTTTCAATTGTTGCCATCATCGTCGCCATCGTGGTCATCATGGCCTTACAATCATCGTATTCTTCATCTTCCTCACCATCATCATCACCATCATCATCATCATCAACATCGTCACCATCATCATCATCATCATCATCAGCAGCAGCATCATCATCATCATCAACATCGTCGTCGTCATCATCATCATCATCATCATCGTCGTCGTCGTCATTGTCTTCATCACCATCATCGTCGTCGTCATCATCATCCTCATCATCACCGTCGTCCTTATCATCGTCGTCGTCGTCATCATCGTCGTTATCCTGACCACTTTTTACAGGGGAGGAACAGAGGTGCCGGTATGGACATGTTCAGAGGCATGGATGGAGACAACTGCATGACCATGTGCTCCAGACAGGATTTTTATGTTAGTATCAGCAAAACTGCTTTGTATTGCAGAACTGCTTTGTTTTGTAGAACCGCTTTGTATTGTAGGCTGTTTTGTATTGTATGGTTGGCCTTGCTTGATAAGCTTATAAGTATGCCCAGACATCTTTTGCAAGGCATTCCCATATCCATTACTCACAAATGCATCCATCCATTCACCCACCCACAAATTCATGCACCCACAAATTCATCCGCCCATTCACCCACCCGTTCATCCATCCACCCACAAATTCATCCGCCCATCCGCCCACCCTGACCCACCCATCTTTCAATGCATCTAATCAGCATCTCACCGTCCGTGGTGGGACAAAGGGAGAGAGAGATCATTGGTCCCTGCGTCCGTAGGTGTTTGTGCTCCGGACAATTAGTGGACGATAATTGAATCAGCCGTCCATAATCTTTACCGGTCGAAGGACTTGTCGGCTGTTAGTCATACCACCACGCGACCGACTAACTTATTTCCATCCATTATCGCCCCGACCTTTGAACTTTCGAGTGGGGAGGGCGAGGCCGGGTGGCTGGGATGGTAGGGGGTTAGAAGGGGCTGTAGATGAGGTGGTGCTGTGATAGTGGACACTCATCATCATCGTCGTCGTCGTCGTCATCATCATCATCATCATCATCATCATCATCATCAACAACAACAACAACATCATCATCATCATCATCGCCATCGCCATCCCATCTTCATCATCGTCATCATCATCATCATCATCATCATGTCGTCGTCGTCGTCGTCGTCGTCATCATCATCGTCATCATTGTCAGCACCTGGTGGATAATTAATTAATAAACAGGTAAAAATTAGAGAATTGTTCACTTTTATGAGCTTGGAATTCTGATGGAGTTCTTAATAATTATGTTCAACTTACATTACGACCGCCCACCCATCCGATCAGCCTCATCCAGTCACTCACTCTGTCATCTGTCACACCATCCTCGCATTATTCGTTCATTATTATGCCAATAAGTAATTCTATTGAAGCTTGGCTTGATCCTACAGAAGGTATAAAGTTATCAATCAAGGTTGCCATTACTTCTCTTCTACCTGGTCCCCAATTTTTATTTTCCCCCAACCAGAGTCCCCCCATTCTCTCTACCCTTCCAGAGTCTCCCCATTATTTCTAGCCATCCAATCATCATCCCTTTCTCTCTACCCACCCGAGCATCTCCAAATTCTCTCTACCCAATCACACATCTCCCCACTCTCTCTACCCACTCACACATCTCCCCACTCTCTCTGCCCACTCACACATCTCCCCACTCTCTCTACCCACCCGAGCATCTCCCCATTATTTCCAACCATCGAGCGGCTACCACGGACATATGTTATACGCTGGCGACCACCGGCGTAAAACGCCCGCCAGACTTGACTATGAAAAATTATTTCCAGAATAATCCCCCGTGGCCATTTTTAGTCGTCGCCGAATTCCCGCCAGGGCTTCTTACGTGGAGCTCAACAATAAGGAAATATTAGTTTTCAACAACAACTCGAGAGGCGCTCGGATTATCGGCGCATTTGTCGTTGCTATTGTTGTTGCAGTTGTTGTTGATGATGATGATGACGATGATGATGATGATGATGATGACGATGATGATGACGACGACGACGACGACGATGATGATGATGATGGTGGTGGTGGTGATGATGACGATGACGACTGCGATAATGATTATGATGATGATGATGATGATGATGATGATGATGATGATGATGATGATGATGATGATGATGATGATGATGATGATGATGATGATGATGATGACGACGACGACGATGTAATGGTAAATATTTCATCTCTCACGCAATCATGCCACGTCGAATTGAATTAAACGTGAAAATTAGAG
>MPNW01000126.1:331032-363532 GCA_011800805.1 Hirudo medicinalis | reverse complement strand
CCTCCGACCAAAGCGAAAGGTACCTCGGCACGAAATCACCGAAGACCACACGGACACACGTGACCGAGCGAAGGAGAGCCTGTATGGCAAAAAATGGTCACACAAATCCATAAGCGCACGACATTCTGAGCCGGGGAAGATTAACCAGATTGCCGGGCCGGGAAACGAAGATTGTAACCGACCCTACAAGTACCACCGTGCTGATGTAGGGCCGGCCGGTGGAGCGTGGAAATTTCTCTTGATTGTTTATAAGAAATGATTTAGGAGCTGGTTAGGCTTCGTTGGGTCACATCCATGTGATTTTCTGGAGCGTGACTTCTAAGTCACATTCTGTTTTAAGTGACTGTCATCATATTATGTTATTATTATAATTACATGATTATCGTCGTCATAGTCGGCTATGTAGTCGTTAATGAAACCCCAAGTCTTGAAATGTGCCCAGCCAGTTCGAAGCAACCAAGGCTTTACAAAAATGTGAATTTTTTGACCGAGGTATGTTTTACATGTTTGACGTCGATGGCGAGTTGTGAAATTATGACGTGGTAATTATAAATATCATCCTCGTCGTAATTATAATGTTACAATTATAATTATAATTATAATGTTACAATCATAATTATCATCCTCGTCGCTCTAAACAATCAACCCGGTGGCCGGTAGGTCCCCTAGTCAAACTACGATTACATAGCATTCGTATTCTCGCACAGATATTCATCCATTTACACCTGAACCTTTCCATTTTTCCATCGTAGGGGAATTTCTTCGGAGGATTGGAGGACGGCCTCTACGCCCACGCGGACGCTCTCCAGACGGCCGCCGGTGACGTCCTCAAGGAGAACTGCTCCGTCACCCCACCGGCCATAGTCGCCATGTCGGCTAAGAATCTTGACGGCCTGTGCCTACCGCCCCTGCCACCGCTACCACTGGCGTCGTCGGAATCGTTCAGTCACCATCACAATCCTTACGACTCCATATCCTCCTATCAGATGACACCCGATCTCAATCAGAACACCCATCTCAACAACGGCAACTGTAGGAGCAACAACAGCAACAATAACAACGGTGGAGGGGTGGCCGGTGGGAATCTCGGCTCGGCCAATGGCGACCATGCGGACGGACTGCGCTCAGCCAACCTGCTGTCTTTAACACTCTACAGCAACGGTGAGGTGTACGGCGACAGCCAACAACACGGTACCAGAAACAACAACAACAACAACAATAACAACAACAACAACAACGTGGATCTGTCGTCTCCTTCGTCGAAGAACGACGAGCCTGACCACAGAAGCAGCATCATGAACAACTCGGCTCAACATAGCAACGACAGGCGACATCAGGACAGCTCCTTACAACAGCACTCCACCGGCCGTTATACCCCGTCCCTGTCCTACAACGGGGCACACGGCCATCACCATTCCGCCAACTATCAAGGCCATCTTCAGCCGACCAACGGTTCCAGCAACAGCAACGCCAACCTCGCAGCCCTCAGAGTTTCCTCTGCCGGCGAATTCAACAGTTCCAGCTCGAACGGATGTCAGTCGGCCTTAGGGGGTGTTCAGTCGGCCGGGATTCCTGGGGGTTCGCCCCTCAGTCACCCTCATTTTGCAACTTTCAATTTCTCTCAAGCCGCCGGCCATCAGCACACCTATCACCAGTCTCTAGGCTCGGCCAACCCTTTTCATCCGCACCATAACCATCACCAAGCCGGCCTAGTTCCTCAGCTGCTCATTCCGAACCATCACCACCATCCATCATTACATCATCATCACCACCATCCAGGCCTTTCCGTCGGTGGAGGTCCCTGTCCGACGACGCCATCTGGTGGACACCTCGGCATGGTGGCGGATCCCCTCATGGTGGGGAGTGGGGTGTTGACAGGTGGTGGAATGATTCTTGGGGGACTGGTTGGAGCCGGGAGTGCCAACGGCGGCCCAAATTCGGCTAATGGCTCTAACCTTCCTAGTGACTGCGACACAAGAGAATTGGAGGCGTTCGCCGAACACTTCAAGCAGCGACGAATCAAGATCGGCGTCACCCAGGCTGACGTCGGCTCGGCTCTCGGCAAGTTGAAGATTCCGGGAGTTGGCTCATTAAGCCAGAGTACCATTTGCCGCTTTGAGTCTCTGACTCTCAGCCACAACAACATGGTGGCCCTGAAGCCGGTGCTACAAGCCTGGCTGGAGGAAGCCGAAAAATCGGCCCGAGAAACTCGGCTAAGGACTGAGCTGTTCGGCTCAAATGGCGCCAGTATATTAACGGATAAAAAAAGAAAACGAACCAGCATAGCTGCACCGGAAAAGCGCTCGCTGGAAGCGTACTTTGCCATCCAGCCAAGACCGTCGGGAGAGAAGATCGCCCAGATAGCCGACAAACTAGACCTCAAGAAAAATGTTGTCAGAGTCTGGTTCTGCAACCAGAGGCAGAAACAGAAGAGAATGAAATTCTCAGCCGCCGGCATCCAAGGTAGTCACTAGCCGTTAGCCACACAACATACCGGCTGTTAGTCACCAGTCATGAGCTGTTTCGAAGATTTGATTCTTATTCATCACCGAACGAACTGTCACTCAACAGATATTGAAATTATTACTGCTGTTATTAATGCCCTCCTAATTAATGGGAATTACGTTGTTGATTTCCATCGTCGTCGAGAAATATCAGATCAAAAAAGTTGTTTTCCAAATGACATTTTTAGAATGTAATTTCAGAAGATTTTATAATTTGGTTGATTAAATATTTATTTTAAAAATTCTGAGAGAATCGGAATTTCAATTTACAGGTTTTTTTTTATATTTAGTAATTTTTGTGAAACCATTTTTCCGTGTATTTTTCAGAACTTTATTTTATCTCGATAAATTTTTAAATGTATGTTTAAAAAAACTTGAACAAATACTCTTAAATCTAAGGATTTATTAAGATAATAAATTAACAACATACAAATTAACTAACGATATTATTGATTTTATTAAAATTATGGTCTCAACAGTGAAATTGTTGATGTCTAGTCACGATTGTTAAAATCGAATGTGATGTTTGCAATGTAATTTCATTTCTTCATTTACACGTTTGTTGTTTTGTTTTATTAAAACAACATTCCAATCCTAAACCGAATGATGACTGACATTTGAAAATCTAGTCTCACTTTTAAACTTGTTTACTTTTTGCAGACGATTAAAACGGTCGAACCGGTCTCGAATAGACGGGCAGAAAATGAAACTTTAGTTTAAGTCTTCTATTCCTTTAATCAAAATTACAACCTGTACATAGATATTTGTTTATCAATTTAGTCAATAAATTGATTGGACCATCGTGCGACTTTTCTGTCTCGGTAGCTTCGCGTTTTCTCTGACTCCATCTCAAGGCTAATCGAAATGGTCAACATGGAAGCCAAGATGGTGAGACTGCTAAAAAAATGTGTGAAAATGAAACCGGGATGGAACGAGATGAGAAGGGAGATGTGTGTTGATAAAGAGCGAGGAGAAAGATGGCGATATAAAAGTCAAGGTGTCCCGGTGTGATCAAATATTCATTGCGCTTAGAGTTGTCGGTGGAGGATGCCGCCCAGAAGAGTTCGAAGAAGAGTGGAAAATGTGGAAAAATTCTGAATTCGCCCTGAAAAAAAAAGGAATGCTGACGCTAGTGATGGAATTATCTTTCAAAGGTGGTATAGTGACAGCACATCCCTACTATGACGCAAGGCCTCTATAAAACCATCTATTCTGAAGCCTGGCTAATATTTTTGATTTTCTTTCTAGAGTAATTCCCAACTCTTCATATCTAAGATTATTCGAGTCTCATGGTCGAGCCTCGAAAGGGGAATATCACACTATTCATAAAAAGAGCTTAAAAAATCCATCCATGGTTAATATTAATTTATGAATATTACTATTTCAAGTTGTCGTTAAAAGTATTGTCATCAGCAATATTACTTTATTACGATGTTCTCTGGGAATAGAATAGATGGAGATGATGCAGAGAATTCCAGAAATCCTTTCGTCCCTCGGGGAAAAACGAAGGCGAAAGATTTACTGGCAGTCCGAGTGTTAAAGGGGACTGCACGAAAAGTGCAGTCCGGGAGTGCCGAGGAGTGAAATAGAAAGTGAAAGTGAGAGAGATAATTGGATGAACAAATGGCGCTACGAGAATCGGCGCCTGATTTTTGGCGGTTCCAGAGATGGAGGCGCTGATAGACGGTTTTATTTATGGCGCATGGTTGCTCTTTCGACTGCTGCCATCTTGATTGAAAAAATTGACACTTGCAATATATATATATATATATATGTTTTATATGTGTATATATATGTATATATAAACCATATAATATACTATATAATATAGTATACAATACGATACTAGCTTTTTTAAACCGGCTTCGCCAGTTAAATTCATTTTTTATCCATTATAATTTATTTTATTATTTTCAAATTCAGCCAGTTACTTGCCCTCAAAGAACTAGGCGATTAGGACGGTGCTACCGCAACGGGACTCGAACCCGTGCTGCCATCGCGAGAGNTATCCATTATAATTTATTTTATTATTTTCAAATTCAGCCAGTTACTTGCCCTCAAAGAACTAGGCGATTAGGACGGTGCTACCGCAACGGGACTCGAACCCGTGCTGCCATCGCGAGAGGTCTTAAACATTAGACCATGCGGGAGCACAATGCTTCCTGCTTTCAGTAGCTCTCGAGTTTAAAGCTGGATTTACGAAAAGGTGAAAGTTGAAAATAGCACAGTCGACCTAAGAATGTCACGGAGAATGACGTGTGCAAATTTCAAGTCGCTACTGTTCGCCGTTCTTGAGACAGACAGACATACAGACAGACTTATACACGCACTTTCTGTTTTATATTATAGATACGATACAATAGCAACAACAATGATAATAAATGTTCATGACCAGTGGGCGTCAGTAGCCGAGTGGTTAAGGATCCGTTAGAAGTTCAAATCCTAGCCGCTCGCAAGAGTTTCTATAACTAACTATACAATATAATACTAAACATTGCAACATCAACAACAACAATGATAATAAATGTTTTAATATTAATATTATATGATAATCGTTGTAAATGTAATAACGGGAAGTTGTCGTCGTCGGCGTCGTCATAACAGCCACCATATCGTCAGCATCGTAGGTGTTGTCATCATCATCATCATCATCGACATCGTCATCGTCACAATCATCATCGTCATCGTCGTCAAAGAAATGCGATACAACGGACGGAACAAGAAGGTAACATCTGCTCTCAGTGTTAAGTCAAAAACCATCAAGTCATCCACTGACATCACCAATTTTTTTTCAAGCCCCCTCCACCAGTGGTGGAATCGACAGAGGAGTCAGAGACAGAGGGGAAATTGGGGATGATGGTGATGACGATGACGATGATGATGACGATGATGATGATGATGATGATGATGATGATGACGACGACGACGACGATGATGATGATGATGGTGGTGGTGGTGATGATGATGAGGAGGAGGACGACGACGACGATGACGATGATGACGAGTATTATTATTATTAATATTATCCCTTTCATCGTGGAGCGGAAGTTACGGTGCCTTGATTGATCGTCTGCTCTTCCTTCATCAGGTGGAGGTGAAATTTAATGCACTCCCAAAAATGCTTTATGGACGGCGTTTCCTCTATGACGAACTTTTGGAATGACATCATCATCATCATCATCATCATCATCATCATCATCGTCGTCGTCGTCGTCGTCATCGTCATCATCATCATCATCAACAACATCAATATCATCATCATCATCAACATCGTCGTCGTCATAGAAGCGAAGGCAACCATAATCGCAGTCCCGTGGGTACGGGATCATGTGCCATTCACGTGACGCCTCATTCTATTTGTCATCTGAGTAGATCTCAAAAACATCAACGTGAAAGTTGACGACGATGCAAGCATCCTCATCATCATCAGCAGCAGCATCATCGTCTCCGTTATCATAGCTGCTACTATCGTCATCGTCATCATCATCGTCGTCATCGTCATCGTCATCGTCGTCGTCATCATCATCATCATCAGCCATAACTTGTGGTCATCGCAGTCGTCATCAAAATCACGACCGTCGGCTTCATTCATCATTCCAGTCATCCGCATTGTCGTCGTCGTCAGCAGGAAAACGGAAATATCCAGGATCGAGTCGAGAAGATAATCTGCGCTGTCGTTGCTCGGTTGTTGAGCGCCCGGTAGCCATTGGAAACCAGCTGTCTCTTCGAGATCTTCGGTTAGGAGCACGTGACTGAGCAGGTGCTTCCGCTGACCTGGAGACGACTCCGAACGACTGCGGACATTACAGGCTACGTCTGCTGGCGTTTTGATTTAAATGAACGGGAATGCCTCGCTTGTTGTTATGCTCGTTATTTTTATTAGCATCATAATCATCGTTATTGTTGTTATCATCATCGTCGTCGTCGTTATTGTTGTTATCATCATCGTCGTCGTCGTCGTTGTTGTTATCGTCATTATCATTGTTACCATTATTATTATTATTGTTGTTGTTATTATTATTGTTATTATTATTATTGTTATTACTGACGCGATTATCTTGTATTTTTTTGGCGTGCTTGAAACTTGTCATCGTTATTTCTTTTGTAGATTTGTCTCCATTCCTTTCTCATTCTCGTCCTTCAACACAGTTTGCAAACCGCTTCCTTCAAATCCAAACGGATTGATTGGCTGATGTTAGCTTACGTAATACCTGGTTACCTCATGTCGTACCTTATTTATCCTTCTAGACGACGATTATTACAATAATAATTATGAACAATAATATTTATAACTACAGTGTACTAAAATAATGGCAATGTTTTCATGTCCGATCAGAATTAAGCGTCAATTTTGAAGAATAAAAAAGATAATTCGACGCCAAATACTTGAACCCGCGTATGATCGCCCCTAGCGAATGATTTAGAAGTTTTTAAAACCAACCAGCCATCTAACGAACGAAACGGAATTAAAATTTCTCAAGGTGGCCCAAGAGGGGGCCGCCCCCGCCCCCTAACGATTACTTTATTCTTGGCACCATACTCCACAACGCCTGACTTCTTTAATGAATTCATTATAAAACTCAATTAAACTCCTCAATCGAGCTGTAGTTCAAATCGAATTTTTGGCAAGAAATTTTTTGACAGAAGTCTTTGATTTTTTCAGGAGCAACTTCTTCCTCTTTTTTGAAGCGTTGTTGTTGTTGTTGTTGTCGTCGTCGTTAGCAGAATCATCCAGTTGCTTAATTTCATCCCTCGTGGATTTCAACTTGTTCGAGCATATTTTGAATCCTCTCAATTTCGTGCCCTTTCGAGATTCTTTCAGTTCCCTGATCAAGCTGAGCAGCTGACCGACGGTAGAGCAGCCGTCGGCACTGCCAGACATTTTCTCCAATTCTTCCTGGCCGACGGAAGGCACGAAGTCTTCAGAAAGGCGATCCTCACGACCGGACTTTTGTTCCGTGTTTTCGGTTTTTGCTTTCTTTTTAAATTTGTTTTCGTCATTATCGAATTTTCTTTTCTTAATGTTCGTCATGTCGTTTGTTGTCGTTTCTTTTTGTTGCTGAACAGATGCTTTATCATCGTTGTCCTCCTCCTCCTCCTCCTCATCTTCGCCGTCATCATCATCGTCATCACCAGCTGCTAAAGTCTGCAATGATTGATTGCTTTCTTGAATTGTGCTTGCATTAGTTAGTAACTTTGTCATAGCTGAAGTCTTGGGTATAGATGGTTGAAAATCTTTGACGTCCTGTTCTGATGAGATTGTAGACGACAACCGTACGTTGGACACTGTCGTCGATGCTTCTCTCGACGACAGTGTCGCAGATTTTGCCTCTTCGAATGGCTGCATTATTGAATCACCCGACATCTTTGCCGCCACATCACTGGGTGGACCTCCATTTTCTGCTTCCTCATTCTCAGAGGAGAATAAGCTGGAAATGTGGAAAGAGAAGAAACTGTTGGACTCGAGCCAAGGCTCGACCTCTCTGGGCAGCATGTTGAAACCCTGTAATAAAAAAATCAAGTTTATTTAAAAAATTAAGAATTTATATCGATGTATATTTATGCATATAAATATCTACATATATTTGTTATTGCTTACATTAAAATATGAATCTGATGGAAAAGATATTCGAAGTTATTATTTATTTGTTAAAAATCTGGCACCTTCGTCAAAGTCTGAGGCACTCGAAGGACTTCCGAAAGATCTCTGACGTTTCTGTAGCAGTCGGAGAGTGTGTCGAGCAACGTCTTGCATAGGACACTGATTCAATAACAAAAATACCTCGTCATCATCATCATCATCATCATCGTCCTCCTCCTCCTTCTCATTGTAGTAGTCATTAATATAATGTCGCAAACTTCACTCACCAGAACTTGGAGAGTGCAGCATAGCAAATGGTCATGTACTGAGCAAATAGGTAGTTATTGATTTGCTGCTCTGCCCTCCTGAAATGAATATCACAATCATTATAATGATTGTCATCATCATCATCATCATCATCATCACAATCATCGCTGTGACTGTCATCAAAAAATTTGTAGCCTGTTTAATATAGTACAGTTCATTCACCAACCATCATAAAAATAAACTAATAATTATTAATAATAAAAATATTTCTCAAAACAAATTCAATAATAACTCCATACTGGCATCCAACAACACACAGATCACTGGTGACCTTCAGGAGGGCACAAGCCCTGAGAAGGATGGAGAGAACGTAGCAGACGAGAAGGAACGAAGGTAGGTAGGTCGTCTCTCGACCGAAGACGCGACTGAGAAGCAAAAGAAATGAATTTTAAACTACTGCTAATGTTTTTAATTATATTATTGATTTTATCGCATCAACAAATATTGTATTTATAAATGATTGTATTACGATTGTACTGTATTTACAAGTTAATGTATTACGATTACATCGCATTCATGAATAATTGTTACAAAATACTATAGATTATTTATAGAATTGAATCAAACTTGACCAACTTTGGCAAGAGGTCTTTCAATTCATTGAGAAGCCCGATCAGGTCAATTGATTTGAACTTCATCCAGACATTGTGAACCTATGAGTGATGTAAGTATAATAATATTAATAATAATAATAATAATAATATTAATAATAACAATAATAATAATGAAATTGTCAATTTATAATAACAGCGATGACTCATTTTACAACCAGCAGTGATGGATTTACTCAGAATGCTTAAACATTTTGTATTTCGGCTGAGAAATAATTGTACAATTGTTTTGTAATAATTTAATAATGATGATGATGATGATGGTGATGATAATAATAATTATACCACTACTACTACTAATAATAATAATAATAATAATAATAATAATAACAATAAAATAATAATAATAATCATAATGTAACCTACCTGTTTAATAGACTTGAGTACTTTTTCCCTCCTCCACTGGTTCTTGAACTTATAATGAAGCTTCCGCAGAATTTCTGCCTCCGTCGAAACTTCTTTGTCGTCCTTCAGCTTTTCGATCGTCTCGTGGATCGAGGATTTTATCCGCCGCAATACATCTGCAATCACATCAAATCAACCAATGAGACATGAGTGCCTTCACTCAATCATTCATGACTATTTTAACCATTCGATGATTGCCGATGATTCGAGAAACAAACTAGTATTGAATATGCTAAGAATATTCATCCAAATCATAACTTAATGGAAAAAGTTGTGTATTTATTTGCATTGATGAGAGCAAATATTTCATTAAATGCTGCAACCAAATTCATGTGATCTAATGCTAGTAAAAACTACAAAATTAATACGTTGAAAGTAAACAAAAAATCGACGCTACTACAACATTATTCGATGCCTCAAGAATATGTTATGTTAGGTTAAATAATTAAGTTCAATAGTATGTATTTCAACAATTTTCACGACAGCAAACCTAAATCCAAATCCTGAAATGTGTACAAATTCGTGGTCACTGGAGGCTTTGAAAATCCAACTGTGAAGTCAAATTTTAGATCCATGCCTTATTTCGATCGATGAGGAGCTCTTTAACTTATTATCGCAAGGTATTTACTTCACAATCAAAACATAGACACAGCATAGGGCTAAATAAGATAAATATCTTGTCATTAAACTACTATTATTCTCCTAGAAAACTAAACACAATAAATTTATTTATTGTTTACCCTCAGTGGTATTTGATACATTTTGTGTAAAATCTATAATTACTTTTCTTACGCTTCGACCAACACCGAAACGAAATACGCTTGCGGTTCGAATCACAGATTCACCATTTTTCCACTCAAATCAATGTACGAGCTGCCTATGGCTTCAATTTCCCAGCACAGAAAAAAATGGACTACCAAACCAGGAAACCAAGCTTTATTGAATTCAAAAATGATCATTTCAAACTCAAAAAACTGCCGACAACATTAAACTCTTTTCGTCGACCCGCTTTCTACTGTTGCTTTCACTCGGCCATCTCGGCACCTTCGCCTCCTGTAGCATCTTCGCCGACGTGGAGTTCGTCCAACATTTCCGACAGTGCGATCATCGGGGCGTCCTCGGTGTCTGTCTCACACTGAGCTACTGGAACGTCACGCTCTGTCGATATAGGAGAACGTGTAATTATCGATTTAATCGAGAATTGACGAAATTTTATTTTTATTATCTTAGTAAATATTCCTTTTAATCACATCAATGCTTCATATTTAACTGATTATGATCATTATTACTATTTTGACAACTAAAGTTAAAAATTGTTATAAATGGGACAGCCCTCACAAACAACCGGATGAGAATACATAACAAATAAACAAATTCACATAAATTGCAGACACAATAAATATTTTTTCCATTAAAAACTCACTCCTGTAGATGTTGACATTCTGCCTGTAAACCTGGTCCTCTTCGAGGTCATCCAAGAAGTCATTGAAGTCTCTGGTTACAAATATTTGATGGGAAGCGATTTAGTAACCACTTAACGAAAGTTAAGTTATTATTACATTATCAGGTGATTATTACAATATCAAGTTATTAGTACATTATCAAGTGATCGTTACAATATCGAGTGATTATTATATTATTATGGGACTAATAATCACTCCACAAAACATACTAATTAATAAATTAACTTATAAACATTGAACAAAATACATTCAGTGCTATCATTTTGGCTCAAAAGAGAATAAAGGCCAAAGGCTCCACCGACCCCCCTTCGACCGATCCGGCATCATCCCTCGGGAGCCTGTTGAGCATCCAGGCCCTCTTGCGCGCCCTTTTGTTGGGGTCGCCATAAGTCTTCTTCACCAGAATCTTGATGAAGTGTAATTATGATAATGATAATAAACATTAGTAATATGTCAATTAATTGATTTAATAATAAGTAAGTAAGTTTATTTTATATAGCGCCATAAGCGTGAGCGTCAGGGGCGCTTTGTGGTGGTGCAAGCTGGGTTTCGAACACGACACGTAACGACTGTTGCTTTTACCGTCGTTCGCAGGAACGCTTCCCTCTGAGCTAACTCGCACCCCAAATAATGTAAAATTAACAAAACAAAGCAATTGTAACTTAAATTATCCTACAATTGCAAGATCAATCATGTCCCACGATTAACAAATGCATTACTCACCACGTCAGGTATGTAGTCAGACTTTATCTTGTCGATGTTGCTGTCGTTCGTGTTCATGTTCCTCATGTCGTACCTGCGATAATAACGAACACAATGTAAGAAACAAAGCGCAAACCCTCAACCCTAAATTCGACCATCAGATCTGAAGTTCAGTTGACACATACTTCTAGATAGTTGACACATGGTCTAGAACATACATCTTCATGTAATTTCACATAATTCAAATCCATCTCACATTAAAATATTCCGACCAACTTTGACCAATGCCGGATCAATTAAGCCCGTCGATCGAGTAAAAGAATGCCATTGTCCCATCGCAACTCACCCCAAGACGGTGTCCCCGGGCTTGAGCAAGTGTCCGAGGTGGGTCCTGCAATAGTACTGGTTGTCGGTTCCCAGCTCGTTGGACCTGACGACCCAGGCTTCGCCCAGGACGTGCTGGAATCATTTCCAATTTTAGGATAAAATGTTGAATAATCGAGTGAAATTGCTGAATCATAATATAAATTTACATAAAATTACCTTTCAAACACATCTTGTGCAAAAGAATAAAGAAATTAATTTTATGTCTCAAAAACAGGAAGTTATGAAGCAACCCACAAATCCATTACCCCACATTACAACTCCTCACCTTTTCAGACTCGGTCCCTTGACCTTTCCTGTGCCTCGGCGCCCTGTTGTCGATGACTTCTGCGTGCATGACGACGAACTCCGTCAGCTGCTTCGGTTGGCAGAGGGAGGTGAACGGGTTCCTCCAGTACACGTCTCCCCTCAGGACGGACGCTGTCGTGCAAAGTCGAGCATCAATAAATTATGCTAACGAACGAGCTTCCGCATTACGACCTAGCCAATAAGCAATCATAATAATTTATTATTTGTTAGATATTTAAAAAAAACCCATCCACACACATCTACAGCTGCTCGGGTCGATGACGTAGATGGAGCTCGTCACTCTGATCACGACGCAGATCTGGGCAATGTCTCCCAGTTGCTTGGCCAGTGACGGGGGGAGGCAAACCACCTCGTCCTTGCAAAGGGGGACGATCTCCACGCACGAGGTGTGCTTGTAGTTGTAGATGTTACTCCTGATGTCGTGGGAGATCAACTCCCTGGCATTGATCGACCTGGTTGTCGATGTAAGTGAAGAGTCATTGAGACGAAACAAGAGGTTTTAGTGTTTGTTATGATAATTAATAATAATGTCGGAGGAGCTTGTCTTACATAAAGAAACATCAATTTACTAACCTGCAAGGGACGACCCCCTGCAAAAATTCCACCAGCTTTCTCGAATCCTGTTGGTGTTGGTAGTAAAAGTCCAGCCCCTCTATTTCATGAATAAACAATAGCCTCATTAATGATCACGAATATCGAGAAGCATTCGAGGTCGAGCCGACGTCGGGGAGCCAATTGAAACTGACCGTGAACCTGTTTGACGTTCGTGCAGGCCGAGTGGGCCTTGTGCTTGAGGATCAGTTGCTCGAGATAGTACAAGGTCTTCTTGTGCTTAGTCTGCAGTGTGTTTGTAATAAATTAATTAACATAATTTTTGACAGAAATTTAATTCAACCCTAGTAGCTCAGGCAATCAATCAGTAGCGATGTACATACAGTGCATTATAAGAAACCAAATCACGTAAACAAATTATAATAATTTATGCTAATCGCGACCGACCTTCTGCCTGACTTGAACGCACGCGCTCCAGTAGTCCTTTGCCTCGACCCTGTGGCAGTCCTCGCACATCTGATTGTTGATGACGTACTCGATGATCAACTTTTCCTGAAGAACCACTTTCTGCATGACCTGAAGTTAATGCCGTTGCATCAAATTATTATTAATGTCATGAGGTTGGTTGAATAACGAAGCAAATTGTTGGATGGAACGTTAGGTTTGTTGACGAACGGGTCTTTTCCTGTTATGTGATTTGTTAAAAAACCCTGATTGGATGGTTTGAACTTTATCCCCCAATAGAGCCTGCATCACGACCCTATTTAGGTCAACCAAGATCATCCTCAACTGACCTCTTTCTGGAGGGTGATTTTGATCTTGATTCTTTTTGAATGGGGCTCCGTCCAGATAAATCCAGCATCCACGAGTCTTACAGTCTGCAAGAAATGAAAAACTAGATGTTCATTTAAACATTCATCATTTTTCTAAAAAAAAAAAGTCCATCGTGATTTAACGATAAAATAACTTCACACAAATGAAAACATTTATAATAATCAATCCTTGGCAGGATTTCCTGTAAAAACACTGCAATGCAGTATTTATGTTTCTCAGTTGGATTAAACATGATGCACACAAAAACACAAAGGCAATAGGTTGTCGTTCGGTAATTTCTACACAAAGTTTGACACAATTTTGTTTATCAACAGACCTTGTCAATTCCTTTGACTTTCTTAAGGCACAGTCCAAGAAGTTCTCTCGACTCAAGAGTGGCTTTGATCCAAGTGTTCGGAGGTTGGAGATACCTGGATTGTGCGAATGGATTCGATAAGTTGTGATTTGGAATGATTCTAATATGAAACATCATTTTCCAAGTTTAATTGATTTGAGCTGTGTTCGAAACAGGCTTTGTAAGCAAGCATTAGAAAGCAATAACAATTATGTTTTAACATGTTCAAGAACGATTGTTCACTAGTGATTTTGTTGAGTAATAAATTCATTAATAAAAAAGTATGAAATATGTATTTTAGAATGATCGACAGGCTACGAAATGCAGCTTTTTAAAAGAACAACAAATTTCCAGAAGACTACCTTTCACAGTTCCTGCAGAAAAACATGATGTACTGCTTGGGAATGCCGTCCGCAATACCCACCCTCGTCCTCAAACAATCGGCACATGTGTTGGCAGCATTTGGCTCGATAAAGATGCCACACTCGCAACAAGGTCTGACGAAATTGAAACGAAAAAATTAAACGCAAAACAAATTATCAGCAGTGCATTTAAAACGAAATATGTTTAAATGCAGACATGTAAAAGTTAAGAATGTTGATATAATTTTAAATTGCAATGAGGCTCATAGCCACATTAAGAGCTATGCAATGTGAAAATAACGGAATTATTAAATTAATTAGAAGCTTAATGTTGGTCTCTTGAGTACGTATACAAAATACTGGTTTATAATTTATCTAATGATTTATATATTGTTTCGCATGTCGAAGAAAAGTCTTTAATTCAACTTACATCGTACCGACACCCTCTAAATTATTAGATTCTGGCAAGTATTCCATAATTACAAGTAAGAGATATAAAAATGAGGAAACAACTTATTCTCCCAGACGTAAACAACGTGGCTGGGCGAGAAAAATAAAGCCCGTCCAAAGAAATTATAAAATGTAAAACAGGTAGGTATTTTTTCTAATTTATTGAAACAGAAACTTTATTTAAATAATTAAAAACAATTTGTAATTGTTCTTATAATATTTTCTAATTTAATTAATTAATTCTAAAAAGTTGAATTGTTTTGAATTTTCCATCGCCGCCTCCAAGTCTGAGTATCTGCTTTATATTTGAGGTCAAATTCTTTAGATAACCAGAATTTCGGAGACAATTGGCAGGACAGTACAAATTAAACTGAAAGACAGAGCAGGCCTACATCGACTGCTTAAATGTGAAGTAATTTATGATGTATGCGTCTCAACCATTAGAAATCAATGTGCTGACATATTGGCTTCGAGACGTGTCGTGGCTGTGAAATCCACTCATTCCATCAAAATCTACTGCTGTTCGAGCAGAAGATTGAAAAGGAAAGTATTTAAAATGTCTGACTTTCACGGTTTAAGAATTTTATGGGACAAATGAGTTGTCAGAAATAATTTTTTATGAATTCACAAAGTCTTTCTGAAACCCAAATTAATGAAATTTTTGAAATACTTTTGACGACATTTACTAAAATATAGAATAACAAATGTCCCTGAATTCATAGTTATTTTATACGAAATGTTTACTATTTAATTTTGACATTAAACAAGTTCATTAATTAATTTAAAAAGTGCAAAAGATACCACACACGGCTATGCTGCTGGGGGCCGTCCAAAAGGGTTTATCAAAACCTCCCCAATACATTTCGTCTTTGGTTCTGCAACCCGATACCTCAAGTTTATTTATTGGCTTGCCAGAGCTTATAATTTAATCATAAATATCGTAAATCTACGAAAACCGCAGCACCCAATAACTCTGTCTGTCTTTCATCTATTCTCTTTTCTCTCATTCCACCTTTCTGCAGCTCACTATCTCCCATTCCATGTCTTACCGTTTGTCCCGTTCTTTTCACCTCTTTCTCGATCCGTCCATGTCATCCACTCTCTCTATCTCTAATGTCTATCTCACTATTCGGATGACTGGTTCTTAATGATAATGGAGAATCCGTGCAGGATGAGAGGTTTGAATTAATTCATTTGTTTGAAGCCAAAGATCGACATATTTGTTCCAATCAAACGGTGCCAGGCTCCGATTCGATGACAAGATATAGATTACGGCATGGTGTCGATGAAGATGGTGGCGAATTTGGCGATGGTGGAGGAAAAGGTGAGTTTGTTGATGATGATGACGACGAAGATGATGATGGTGGTGGTGATTGAGATGCTGAAGGTAATGTCACGACAAATACTGATCAGTGGGCGTAATAATATTACTCATTATTAATCTTTATTATTAATCAAAATTGTAAATCTTATATACAAAAAAATGACTAACGACAATTAATCAACAAAGTGACACTTCAAATGTTAACACATACTCACCTCTTATCGATATTATTAATTCTTACACCTAAAATACTCTAAATATGATCGTAAAACAACATTATAAATGATAAATAATATTATAAATATAAATAAAAAAATCCGCCATCGCCAAGTGAGTGAGTGATTGACGTGCTGCTACCCATTAGCGAGTTGGGGTGAGTTGTTACTTTTGGGGAAATTTATGTTTACAAACCATTAGCATTCGAGCACTCGGGTCGGGGACGTTCCCACAAAAAACTGATGAACTCGGATCTACTAAGTGTAAGGGACGTCAATCAGCAGCCATTTAAAACAACAACACCGTTGCGATTCCACCCCTCAAATGTGATTCTAAGTTGCTGCTACGTTTAATTAATTGCAAGTTTTATGTATTTGTTATTTATATACATATTTTAATACTTGTTGTTGTTACTGTTTTTATTTTATATATGATCTTGTACAATCTACTGAAGTTAGTTATGTGGCCCACTATATAAACTAGCTATTATCATTAATTGTTGATAATTTTAGAGAGACCGAAGAAGGAGAGGGGACTTTCTTCCCGAATATATTCTCAAACTGGAGAACTGAGCACGAATAGGATATGTCAATATATGGGGTCGTACAAATGGTGACTATTAATTATATTATTCATAACACAACGAGTACAACATATCGCATGACATCGTTGGTCTGAAATGGGCGTTATTGTTTGTGGCAGTATTGCATCTATAATTAATACCACAAATCACTTAGCATCCTTTGGGTTATCATCTACCGGCCCTCATCTGAGTGCCCTCAGACTCTCACATTTGACACTGGACAATTTTGAGATGAATTATATGATATATTTGTATTTACAAAAAAATATAGTATTAGATAATATTTCAATAAAACATATAGTGAGGCAACAAAACTTTTAATCCCCTTCACAATTTGCTGTATTTTTGAGCTGAATAAAATGCCGGTTTTTGGGAGATTATTATGGGAAACGTCAGACGTCTGCTCAGTACTGTTCTGCTTTATTAAACTTTAAAACTTGACATCGCGGCAGTCACTCGCGCCTGAAAAATAATATAATTTAAAGGCAAATTCAGCTCCTTTTGCATGTGTTTTCCTCTCATCTGGACACGGACTCAAATTACGATGCTAAACATGAGTCCCCACATCAACACAGCCACCATTTTGAACGGAGTCCATAGACATTTGAATTTTGATGTATTCAATGTCTATTGATATTTGCGATCGCCTGGCAAAGTTCTTAAACATTTATTTATTAAAAAAAAACCTATTTACATTTAAATAATTTTTTCTTCAAATATAATTTTACATTCAAACAAGAAGTAATTTCTTAATTAATTATTCGCCGACGCAAGGCAGTGTGAAAAGCAACACAGCAAAAGAATCCCATGATTTGTCATAAGATTCCGATCTCCACCCCGTTTAGACATCATTCGAGACACATGTTTAAAGTTGAGAAGTTTTGTGAAAAATTAAAAAGAGCGAAAATTAAAAGTAAAAATTAAAACCGAATAAAATATATTCAACGATTTTTATTTAATTATGGAAGGCACTTAGCGAGTTGTTCTTGCGCTTTCGGTAATTAAGTAGAAATTTTTTGACGTTCGGTAATTAATTTGCTAAACGTTCGAGCAGTTTAAAAATGAATTTGGAATATGAACAGACATAAGTCGTTTGGTTTTATATACGTCTTCTTGGTTCTTGTCTGCTCGGTGACCATTTTTAGGCGGTTAAAACTGATCGGTTACATTTTTGGATTTTGAGAGGTGGAGATTTTTAGACAAAAGCTTCAATGCTTCATACTGATTTGACGTCTATTTTGTGGATGTTTGTTGATCTCAGAAAACATGGCTGACTAAAAAAAGAAGAAGAGAGACTTCGATTGAGAAATCTGCTATTTTGAACGAGGACTTGTCTTTCTCGACTTAAAATTACTCTTTATTTCCTTTCGTTTCAATTGCTAAGATTTTATCACAACGATTTACATTCCTTGTCAGTTTTGTAAGTACGTAGTTCGATACGGCGGTACAGAGTCTAAGTA
The DNA here is from genome assembly GCA_011800805.1 of Hirudo medicinalis. Classification (NCBI taxonomy): domain Eukaryota; kingdom Metazoa; phylum Annelida; class Clitellata; order Hirudinida; family Hirudinidae; genus Hirudo; species Hirudo medicinalis. The sequence continues at coordinate 345,131 of MPNW01000126.1, read as the reverse complement.
AAAATCCTGGCTCTGTGGCAAGGGCCTTGGTGGGTTGAGATAGGGTGACAGTAATGCCTTGGAATTTGCGGGATGTGGGGATATTGGAGAACTTGGGCTTCTCTGTATAGGGGGCCTTAAAGAAAGAAGTCTTTCCACCGAATGCGTTGGCCAGTAATACCTGGGACGGTTGAAAATCTGAGCCATATTATTGGAGGATTGATCATGACCATCTCTCAAGTTGACCTGATATTTTCCTTGCGCGGAATGAGATTCGAATGAGCCGACATTTTGGAAAAGGTCGCCATGGTGTACTCCTCCCGAAGAATTGCTATCAATCAATTGATGACTGGGTTGAGCGGCGCCTATGGTGAATGGGTCGCCATTTTGAAACGGTTGAAGGAACTGGTGATGATACTGGCTGTGACCGTTCTGCGAATACGGCTGTACGTAGCGTGGCCAGTAGTTTTCAGAGCCGGTGAACGAAGTGGCAGACTTAGAATGAAACGATCCCAAGCCGGGATTCGAAGCCAGAAGCCACGGGGTGTCGCTGACACATGAGTTGTAGAAGGTTTCATCTGACCTGGCCTGGAAAGGCTTGAAGCTCGATAGGACTGAGTGGGCGTCGGTTTTCCTCTCTTTCTCCAACGGAAATATGATAGAGTTCCTATCGTCTGGCGAGACCGTGACATCCGCATGATATACCGTGTCTACTGGAGACGTGGTCGAACTGGAAGCATGGAAAAGGTTGGTGCTGGTGGGACTCTCTGCTCGTGGGTAGGATCTGTCAGTGGAAGAGGTTTCTTCTCGCTTTCCTTCTTCGGCTGGCCTAAACCCGTCGTTGGAGTCGTTTTGTGCGTTGCTGCTAGACACGGCTACGTAGCTGTCGCCGTTCTGGTTGTGGCGCTCGCGTCGATTGCGCAAGATGCGACTGACGCTGCTGACCGACGGCACGTTGAACTTGTCGCAGATGCCGCTCGCGAGCAAACGTTCTCGAATTTCCCAGGCGAAAATACTCGGCTCTTGAGATTTGAATCGTCGGATGGCTCTTACCACCTTCTCCGTGGTCACTCTCGGCTTGCTTCCTCCGATGGTACCCGGAAGGACGGAACCGGTTTCATGGAAACGAGCCAAAATCTTGCTGACACAGCCGTGGGAAACTTTGAGCTGCCTTGAAATGTCACAAGGTCGAACTCCTAGTCGAGAAAGTTCGACGATCTTCAGACGGACTGAAGTCGCTAGCGGTCGGCCGTTTACGAAGGTACCTCCCAGTTGATTGACCTCGCCACATCCCGATCCGTAGCTGGCGAATCTACAAGTGGCTGCAGCTGCTACGGCAGCCACGGCGGCGGCAGCGACAACGTGGTTGCCGGTATAGTTGGGAGGTGCGTTCGGGGACAAGGGGTAGAGTTGTTCAGCGCAATGGCTGTCGTAATTCGGCTGATGGTGGTTGTAGTTGTCATGATAGCGATTGTAAGCAATGTTGTAGTGGTGGTAGCCGCTGTGGTTGAAGGAGAGGAATTGGTCGCCGAACAATGAAATCTGCTGGGGCGGCTGATGCATCTTGCGGTCGATGAAGCTGGCGACTACTCAAGTATTGAACAGAAGGCCATGAATATCTGCAGTAGGTTATGAAATAATATATCACGGATTGCATTATGATATACTCTTTTCGTTAATAAATTTTATTTATTAACTTTATTGCATCAATTCAAACATTCATTCATTCATTCATTTCTTCAACCATTCAATTATAATTGATAACTACTAATTATTAATGATTGAATTTCATTTCAAAACTGCACGATTACTTTTTTTTCTTTTTGGTTTTCTTGCTAACTATTCAACCGCCTTTCCATCCATCCACCCATCCATCTACCCATCCCTCAATGCACCCATCCATCTATCCACCCATCCATCCACCTATCTAGTATGGAATAGGGCGAGAGATATCCAATTAATGTGGTTGGGTNTATTTAATTGGCGCAGCTGAAAATAAAACATCATTAAAACATCGGCTGTTTAAATGCTAAGGAACAACGAATTAAAAATCACCATTGTGCTGATTACGGAACAATGAACATGAAAAATAACTCACACCTTTCCATCCATCCACCCATCCATCTACCCATCCCTCAATGCACCCATCCATCTACCCATCCATCCATCTATCCACCCATCCATCCACCTATCTAGTATGGAATAGGGCGAGAGATATCCAATTAATGTGGTTGGGTTGAGGAGTTATGACAGGACGACATTATTCAGAACTTTTGATTGATGTCGGCGACCCTTTGATGCTGAGGTAAATTGGGCGGAGTCAATTAGCCAATAAACAAACAGACAAATAAGCAGGCAACCAAACATACTTGTAGTCCTACAAAGTATGGTGAAATTGAATGAATGAATAAATAAATGAATGATTGATGGATGGATGGAATGATGAATGAATGGATGGATGAATGAATGAATGAATGAATGAATGAATGAATGAATGAATGGATGGATGGATGACATAGATGCATTGATGGTTAACTGAATGATTGAATAGATGGAACAAAATGAATAATTTATATTAAGTAAAATCTGAGACGGCGATGATGTCCAGCCAGGATACTCATTTCAAGTGTAACTTTAAACGGACAACACGCTGTTCCATGTAACTAGTCTTCCTTCTCCTCCTGCTCCTCTTCCTCCTCATCATCATTACCATCACAATCACCACCACCGCCATCACCATCATCATCACCACCGCCATCATCAAATTCACCACCACCACCGTCATGATCATCATCACCACCATCATCATCGTCATCATCACCACCGCCATCATCAACATCGCCGTTCCACGTCAAGAAGTTGACCTCAGGTGAAACGGACTTCATCCATCCATCGACACTTGAGACACCTGTAGGCGCCGAATGAAGTTTCACTTTTTTCCGAGAAGATCCTTTCCATTGATTAACTAATTCATTTATTCATCCATTCATTAATTCATTAATTCATAAATTCATTAATTCATAAATTCATTAATTCATTCACTCATTCACTCATACATTCATTCACTCACTCAGTAAATTCATTAATTAATTCGTTCGTTCGTTCGTTCATTCATTCCTTCATTCATTTACTCATTCATTTATTCTTTCATTCATTCATTCATCCATCCATCCATTCATTCATTCATTCATTCATTCATTCATTCATTCATTCATTCATTCATTTATTCTCTCATCCATCCATCCATCCATTCATTCATTCATTCATCCGTTACAATTGCAATTACAATTAGCCAATATTTAAAGTGCCTCATACGAGGGCAGCATTCAAAGACAGTGAATTAAAAATAAAAGAATGAATAAAAATCAACACATTAATTAAATAAATATTTCTTTCATCCATTACATTACAATTCCATCCATCAATCTATCTGCGATCTCATCCATCGGTCGTACTTTCATCCATCCATCCATCCATCCATTCATTCATTGCGACTGTGCAATGGCAAGCATAGGGCTATTGAATAAGTGGATGTATGAATGAAGAACTCTCTCCAGGGAAAGTGGCTAATGTACGGTGGATGGGTGGATGAATGCGTGGATGGATGCGTGGATGGATGGATGGATGATGGGCGAGTGGATAAAAGAATGGATTGGTAATAATAAATAAAGGGTGAATGAAAGAATGCATAGATGGATGGATGGATAAAAAAGGTGATACGGTTGGATGGACGGACGGACGGACGGATATGGATGAGAACAAGATGATCGTTTTACAAGTCTGACAACTCCCTTCCACGCTTCCGTGACTTTTCCCGCTTTTTATGTGATCTCTTGGGCGTGATGGCATGGCGGAGTGACGGAATGAAAGAATGGAGAAATAAAAACAAACGAATGAAGGAATGAACTAATGAATGGATGAATTAACGAACGAACGAACGAGTGAATGAATGAATGAATGCACAACCGAGTGAATGAATAAAGGAATAAGGGAACGAAGGATTAAATGAAAGATTAAGTGAATTGGCGAACGTGCATCTGCAAGTGATTTGCAGTGGGGCAATTGATTATGATGATGATGAATGTGAAATCTTCATCAGATGGATGAATGGTTAGATGGATGGGCTGATAAATGGATGAATGGATGGATGGATAGATGAGTGAATGAATGAACGAATGAATGTTATGAGATAACGGTAAATGAATAGGGATATCCTATCCCTGCTATCCATCGAATATTCCAGAACAAAGGAAGCTTTCGACTCAGAACATCCATTGAGGATGTAACCCAGGTGAAGGTCATCGGTGCATCTCTGGATTCGAACCACCTATCTCCTGATCTACTCGATTGGATAACAAGAATATGCCTCCTACGGTCTGTGTTCTGCCTTCCGTGACCGGGTTTGATCGTGCATCAAAGGTCGACTTCATCCACCGGGTCTTATGGAATATGTTCCCGTCATCACCGTGGTATTCATCATCATCACAATCATCATCATCATCGTCATCGTCATCGTCATCATCACAATCATCATCGTCGTCATCAACAACAGCATCGTCGTCGTCGTCGTCATCTACGGTCAATAAAAAATGTGGTTAATGAACCTCGATTTGACAGATTGCATGGTGAATGGGAAGTAGAAATGCTTGAAAGTGCTGATGAATGAATGAATGAATGAATGAATGAACGAATGAACGAATGAATGAATGAATGAATAAATAAATGAATGTTCTAACAACAGAAAATTGACGGATTTAATGATTTGAATTCGTGGGATGTCTATAAGAATGGACCTGTAGGTGAGTTAATTCGATTAATCGTCAATTAATCGTTAGATTAACAAATCATCAGCAATCCCTCCAGGTTTATGGAGCATTTTTTTGATGTCAAAGCACAGCTGGCGAACTCCTGACGACCTTTTGCCTGACCCAAAATCCCTTTAAGATTGTGACCTAATTAGGGTGATTTAGCTGTTTGTAGAAAGTTGATGCAAATGTACGTAAGGTAGTTGATGCCAATAATGACATCGACGGTGATAATACCAGCCTTTAGTGTCATTTTTGATGATGATGATGATGATGATGATGATTAATATTATTATTATTATTATCATCATCATTATCATTATTATTACTATTATTATTATTACTATTATTATTATTATTATTATTATTATTANTTACAGCTAGTGTAATGATTACAACCGATGTATTAAATGTAAATCAAGTTGTCACACTAGGTGCATTCAAAGCTTACCAGATATTCGATTCGAGTACTGGTATTCGTATTCGGTCAAAACTATTCTAAACCCAGGTAACGATTATCCCTTGGAGGCATATGCGTTCCAACTTATATACTAGCGCCACGATTGCGAACTGTTAATGCTGTTATTATTGTTGTAGTTGTTGTTGTTGTTGCTATTATTATTATTATTATTATTATTATTGTTATTATTATTGTTATTATTATTATTATCATTATTATTATCATTATTATTATTATTGCTATTATTATTATTATTATTATTGTTATTATTATTGTTATTATTATTATTATCATTATCATTATCATTATCATTGTTATCATTATCATTATCATTGTTATTATTATTATTATTATTATTATTATTATTATTATTATTATTATTATTATTATTATTATTGTGATGATGACGGTGATGGTGGTGGTGTTGATGATGATTATGGAGATCCTGATGTGGGTGATCGGCATCATTTTGCTCGTTATCATTGCTATCACTAATGATTACACAACCGATAATGGGCTCATTAACTCATATTATGTAGCATAATTAGTGACGATGTGAGAGCAAATCTATAACGGCGAGGTGCTGAATTCACTCTATAACATGGATCCTGTAACGACAACACGAAACGAGCATCAGATTTGTCAATTCGTGCATCCGATGGATTTGACGTCGAGTCAAAACACAAGTCATGCGTCAAACTGTCACAATAAGCATGGCCTCACCTGCTCACGGTAAACAATTGTTCATTGCCAGTGGAAGCATGAATTTCCAAATCCTGATTGTTTCCAGGTGCTTAGTTCCTCCACGGACTGATGGAGTTATGGGGTCTTGGAACCATGGAGGCAATCCGTTTAAGACGCGCGCAGAACTGTATAAAGTTTGGGATCAGATTTTTGAATGACGATTCAAAATTCTAAATTCTCCTCAATTAGTCAGCAGGTCGAAAACTTTTTTTTTTTTCTATCGAAACATTCCATCCACTATTCTAAAGAGGGTTATTAGTAAGCTCTTAGTAATTGATTTTATCAAAACATTTCTATTTGTTGTCTAAAAAATAACATTTCCATGACATCACATGACATGACGTGACATGACGTGACAAGGTCATGACATCTTTTGTACCTTCGTGTAACTTTTGCAAACCCAGTTTTGCCAAAATTCACTAGTGCCCTGTTAATCCGATTATGTTAAAACATCTCCATAGTTCAGTTGGTAAAACTGATCTTCAAGATGGAACTGACAAGATGGAGAGAGATGCTGAGGATACCTGAAGAGGTGATGGAGCGGGGTGATTTCATTGGCTGGAACGGTTATCCGTGGGTGGAGACGTCGGTTGTTCCGGTCGCTGTTCATTGGCTGAGAGTTTATTGCAAAGAGATGATTGATGTCTACCGATGGTTGAAATGATCATGGCAGTTCGTGAATAACTGCAGACAGCTTCATTAATGTTTTTTTCTAATTTCGACTGATGAGATTTGCCATGCTAAGCATCGCCAAACATTATTATCATCGTCATTGTCGTCGTCGTCGTCATCATCATCATCACCACCATCAATCATCATCATCACCATCAATCATCATTATTATAATATTACTGTTATCATAATGTCATGATAATAATAATAATAATAATAATAATAATAATAATAATATATGATAATAATTAATAATAATATTATTATTACTATTATAATAGTCTCCTTATAATTAAAATTAAATAATAATTATTATTATTATTATTATAAAATAAATTATTATGGCATCTCCCTCAGAATCTTAATCATCATCATCATTAACAATAATAAATATAATAATAACGTATAATAATAATAATTAATAATAATAATAATATTATTAATTATTATTAATATATATTAATTAATAATAATATAATAAGAATAATAATACTTATTATTATCATCATCATATTTCGTCCTCTCCATTGTTATTATGATTAAATTCATTTTTTAGTCACACGGTTAGACGACTATCAATAGCCATTTATTGATAGGGGGACTCTTAACCCAAACTCCACCATCAGCAGCGTAAATTACCCTTTAGTGGATGGCCACCCTGTGACCAAGCACCCCTTATTTTGGGGGTCGCAACAGCCAGTTGCACTTCTGGGTAATCAATACTAGTATTGTATTATGTAATTATTATTAGGTAATTGTATTTTTCATTCACTCGGTCGTGCATTCTCTGTGCATTATCCACGCATTTCAGCATAGAATTACAAATGACCTGCATCAATTCAATTTAGAACCTTTAATGGATAACGCCGGATTGATAACAAGGCATCAATAATCTGGCCCAGAGCATACGAGCTTCATCAATCCGTCTTTTGCGTTTGTCTCTGGCTTTTAGCCCCCCCAAAATAGTTTCTGCTCTGCGTCTGCATCCCTTGTCATTTCATCAACTCACTCAGCCGATGCACAACTTTAGATTCCAAGTCGTAATTACGTAATACAAGACTAAATAAATTATTTCAAAGATTACCACAGACTTCTGGTTTGGTTTTGGTTTCCCAATTCTTTAGCGAGGGCGAGTTTTAGGTTACAGAAATAGCCTCCTCATGCCAGATAGGCAATCTTTAAAACGGTAAGATGAATTCCCGTGAAATGGTGTTTCGATTTTCAGGAATTAAATTCTCAAATATTAAAGATCTTATCTTGCGATCACCCGTAGGCACACCATCAAGATATCCAGAGTAGACAGCCACGCCGTGCTCGGGACGGTACCAGGAAAGAGTGCGAATTTAGTACAACGAATTTCTAGAAAAGTGTCAAAATTTTAATTTTTTCCAAGCGACCTTTTATCCAATAAAAAAAAATAACACTACTGGCTTAAAAAGATTAAAACCCTAATGAAAGAATAGTCAAAAATCCCATAAAACTTAGGGCCTAAAGTGATATTAACTAATTTCACAAGCCGACAACGCAAGCCGAGTCACGTTCGGACTTCATTCCAGTTACATCATAAGGCTTCTATTAATTCATAAAAAGTATACAAGAATTAAAATCTTAACTGAAAACCGACCCCCACATCTGACACGGTTAAGCTGATTCTCCCGCGAAATAGCCAACTAATCCAAAATCGTCGGCCTCTCGTATCAGATACTGATTGTTCCGTATTCAGTGGCGGATTTTTGGGGGTACGGGGAGGGCCGTGGCCCCGTGATTTTAAAATCTAAGAGACGATAAATTAGATCTATTGTAATTTAATTTTTATATTTTATTTCAATAATTTACTTCAGACGAAAATATTAGTAGCTGTGCTCCCCCTAAATCCGCCACTGGTTCCAGTGTGCGGCCCCCTTGCCAAAGTAATCTAGATTTGCCCCTGTCCGTATCTAAGTAGCAGGTTATATCTAAAATAAAATATAATAACAAAATATTCACACTTTCATGTCCGATCTCCTCGGCCGCGATTAAGGACAAATCGACATCGTCAAAGAACTATTACTGAACAATCCGATTTATTTAAGAAATTCACAAAGTAACTTTTTAAAAAAAATTGCTGACAAAATTCATTCCACAAGAGATTTCGTGCCTTCCCCAGATTGCCGAAACGCTAACAATCAGGCTCTACAATTAATTGTAACGATAATTATTGTACACATTCAAAATCTTAAAACAAACGCAACTCGACCCCCACACCGCACGCTCCGATATATCTACGGATATTGCGTTGTTAGCACGAATTCGAAGCGATGTCCTCACGCAAATCGGTAAGTAAGTAAGAATAGAGAGAAAAAAACAAACAAACTGTGATACACATTTTGTATTGTTTTTACAATCTTAAGAAGTACGGTGGACGTAGAAAAACAAAATATTATTCAACAAAACATTTACGACGACATCGACATTGCCTCAGAATTGATTGAAAATTGACGTGCGAACGAGAAAACACATCGACCGAGCACATCGACCTTGACATTTAAATGTACTTCGTCTTCTTCAAGGCCCTCTCCACGCAGCTGTCGTCGCTCAGCTTCTCCCAGTCCGTGTAGCCGACGACGAATCCCAGCTGCCTCATCCTGTCCAGTCCTTTCCTCTCTTCTATGTCTGCCCATCTCACCTGGAGTTAATGAGAGTGGAAATTGTAGAAGGTAAATTATAGAGTGTATGGCTAAAGCAGAAAATATATAACAACTAAATGCATTATTTAATTGTGGCAATTAGAATTTCATTGTATTGTTTCAGTTGGCAGGCAAGACGCCTCTTCAGCCAATAACAACAACAACAACAACAACAACAATAATAATAATGATAATAATAACAACAACAACAATAACAATGATAAAATCTGCTGTTAAAACCATAGCAATCGTGAATGAGCTATTAAAATTTCTTTTTTAGATAGAATATAAAACAAACTTGAAAGTCATCAAGACCAAATATAATTACAAGATTCGAGAGCGAGGAATCGTCTCGTGTGCGAGCCACCTCTGGCCTCAGGGGCAAACCAAACTCACCCTCTTCTTTCCGGACTCTGAATTCCTCTGCTCGTAATCCTCGGGCACCTGGAGGTACTCCTCCATGGTTGGTTTCTTGATTGCCTTCAGTCCGTCGAGTTTATCTGAAGCGACGAAAGAAACCATAGTTATGCGAGCTAAACATAAAGGCTTGCCCAAGTTAGGTAGGTAGAAGTTGTTTTAGGGGAGCGAATGGCCATTGGTAGCTTGTTTGGGGCTCGTTAACTTACCCAAGTGCTGTTCAGAAGTGTCCAATTCCCACTTGCTTTTCTGATGTCCCTGATTTGTGATAATGATAATAATAGAGTAATAATAATAATTTTTCGTAAATTAATAATAATAGTAATAATAATAATGATGATTTGCTGAGCCCCAACCGATGCCTTGCCCAAGACAAATCAGTGCAAGACATGCTGAGACTGAATGTTTTTGCAGTTTCTAACATCAAAGGTATCATCTCAAAAGTTTAGAGAACAATCATCTCATCCAGTTAGCCGATGCCTACCTGTTCATTGGCTTCGTCTCCTTCTTCCGGATCTTTGCCCTGAGTTGAGACGTCCATCTCTAGAATCGCCGACGAATTGTCCATCTCCACCTGGAGTTAATTTTGAATTTGCTTTAATTTTTAAAGTTCAAACTCTGTGGCAAAGTGCAAGAGAGTGTCAGGCGTGTTCCGACATTCGGTCACGATCGTCGTGGGAATCTCCAATCAATATCCATACTCTAGTTATGTGACTAAGAATAATCAGCCAAGTTAGCGAGCAACTAAATCAGACGAGGATTAAAACGATAACCTCGCTTTAGCGAAACGGACATCGATTACAAAACTGCGTACTGCCAGAAGAGTTAAGTCGACATTCCAATGCCTACTCACCTCTTCGATGTGCTCCTGAAACAAGAACTGTGTGTCGAGCTGCAGGTAATGCCTCGGGGTTTCATCCCAGCCGTCTTTGATCTGTGCAGTCAAATAAACGATAAAATGGCCGCACACAAATCAGTCGAACGTCAAATGATTAATCAGGAATCATCACAATAACATTCCTTCGAAAATCGAGCCCTACCTTCTGAATGTCCGCAAGAGTTCTTTGGTGATCGTTCCGTTTGGCACACAAGTGCACGTCCGCCTCGACTTCTATGACGTAAACCTGCGGTGACGTAGATGCATCAATGATGACATTAGTTTAATAACCATGCATAGCATCGGAGGCGCTTTTCGTTAACTGTTTACGTTGCGCTCCTTTCCGAGGGTGCTTTCGGCAGTGCAGGCTGGGTTTCGAACACGACACATTACGACTGTTGCCATTACCGTCGCACGCAGAAACGCAACCCATTCGGTCAATCTGCAAGTGCTTTTGGATCGGCTCAATAAAAAGAAACTCATAGTGCAGCAAAGTTGAGCTGAGCCAATCATATTCTTAGAACCAAATCCCATGCTGCAGGATCTGCATGCAAGTTAGCTCAGAGGTCCGAGTCCTGCAGGAAGCAGTAAAGGCAGCGGTCGTCACGTGTCACGTCGGCTGCCCGGCCCTCACCACGAGGGGCACCATCGGGAAGCGTCACTAAATTATTGGTCGATCGATCAAAAAGCACTTTCATGTGAAGTACTGATGCATAAGGGCATATAGATAAAGCTTTTAAAAGATTGGCTAAATGCAAATAAACTGAGTAAAGGTAGGTATATTCAACCTGGAAGCCTTTAGACTTGGCATAGCTCCAAAATTCATCAATGTAGAGTTTCTTGTCAAAAGTTGCATCCAGGATGATGAAATTGAAGTAGAGATCGTCGACATGCTTTTTGAAACTCTTGAGGAAGCTGGCCTTGTAGGAGGCCTCGAGAGCCTTGTCGTACTCGTACTCCATGACCTACGAAAAGATGGTAGTTATATATTACATGATTGGTCAAAAAACTCTTTGTGACTATTCTTCAACAGGCACTCGAACTATGAACCTATGACCTAGTCCAAGCCAAAGCAATTTGTGGAAATAAGTTGATGGCAGCTAATGACCAAAGACTATCACTCTTCAAAATGCAGCATTATCCTTTAATAATGCTGCCAACAAAAATAATGAAAATCAAAAGTAATCAAAGGCCAGTGCAGGTTGGCCTAAGGGGTTTTCGTTCCTGCACGTGCTGGTTATGGCAGCGACATAATGCGTCGTGTTCGCAACCTGGCCTACACTGCCGGGGAGTACCCCCGGTAGGGACGCTACATAAATGGTAGATCGACAAAAAAGTGCCTTCAAGTCCTCTTTGGATACTTAGGGCACTCGAAAGATCAGATAAAAGTAAAAAAATGTGCACATGCACTCTTTAGCTTCAAGGACGGCTGAAACGAGGAGTTTCGACACCCACCATCTTTTTGATCTTCTTTCCGGTCTCAGGATCCTCGACCACCTTCTCCACCTCTGTGATGAAATAATCATCCAGGCTCAGGAGACGAGGTGCAGTTCCTCCTTCTTTTATCTCTCTTTCCTGTCAAGCAAAAATTCAAATGTCAAGTCTGTCAAAGACGTCATAATCCAAGTCGTTGTGCTTTTATCACAATGTATCACAAGTGGTGCTGTTCAAAGTTCTTAACAATTTAATGATTCAGAATGTCTACGACACGTTTACAAGCTTGCTTCGATCTCCCAAACTCCTCAGGTCTGGTCGCATTAGAGGTCTATCTCAAAACTATAACATCTTATCAAAATGCCATTAAGTGCAATGTGGTTGCAATCAAACTAGATAGTCAAAACTATTCTGATCCTGCCTCAAGCATGACAACCAGATAGGCGAATTGCCTTTCATACCTTGATCAACTTGCTAATATGCGTCTTCCCAGCCCCGGGCAGTCCCCTCACCATGATGGCTAAGTGGTCTGGTCTGAGGGTGCGCCCGGGTGGCAGGAGGATCGTCTCGATGGGTATCTTTTCTATTACCGGGTCCTCAGGTCTAAAGCACGTAACATGGGGTTGGCTGATTTTTCAAAGAGGAATATTTTATTTAAACTTGTACAATACATCTTACATTTGCAAATTTGATAAATTATAAAGTTCTTGGTGCTAATACCTTGTGGCCATTCTAAGCCCTGGGTGGGGTCCAAAATCTGACCCTCGCATCATGGGAGGCATCCATTCTGGGTTGGGGGCTCTGAACAATGGTGTCCTAAAATCCTGGTCATGCTTAAATAGGTTTTCCTCAGTGCCTGGAGGAGGTACCTCGAATCCCCTAGGTTGATCAGGGGTTGTTTTTGTTCCAGCTCACCATGCCCATAGTCTATCACTGTGGCAACGTAGGGATTGTTGGAAACATGGAACATTCCTGAAGGGTATCTCTCATCCTTATCCTCAATCCTTGACTGCTCCTCTGGAAAGGCTGGAAGTTGATGCTTGTAATCATGGATTATCGGCTCCTTCTTCCAATTCAGCGACCAATTTCTGTCTCTCCAATCTTGGTCAGATTCCCACTGACCCTGAAAGGAGGGTGATCATAACCTTGGCCCCTCACATCTGCTCCACGATACCTATCGTCATGGAAATGATCTCCTCGAAAATCCATGTCCCTCTTGAAGCCTCTGGGGCTATCCAGGTGATCATCAGGTTTAGGGGGGTAAACCTTCTCAATGGTGCTTTCTGGGGGAAGATGCCACCCCGATGGCCTGGAAAACTCTACGGTGAGGATGGGATTGATGCCTTCGCCAGAAAGTCTTCTGCTTTGATCTTTGTGGAGAATCTCCAATTGATTGCTGTCAGACCGAGGTCTCGGTAATTCAGGAAGGTTGCCGACAGATGTGGTGGCAACTTTGGCGTCCTAAAATGGAGTTTTAACATTAAATTCGATTGAAAATGAAGCCGTTTAAAAAGCCTTATTTAGGATAGTTGTCGTTATTGATTCTAATCTCGAGCTGTTAAAAGTTCTAATGAAATATTTAATCTCGAAAATGAAAACATGAACGTAGAACTAAACCCCTTCGTACCGTTTCGGTCTCTCCAACAGGTTTCTCATCTGTTGGTCTATTAATAGTAGCATTAGACGTGGATGCTGCTAGTCTTGAAAAACAATAAATAATAACAGTGGCTCGTCAGAGATCAACATTTCAATGATTAGAATAATGGCAATAACAATTCGATTCCAATGCTGCAATGCCCGGCACCGATGCCACCAAGCTAGGGTGCAATGCACTGAAGCCGACGGTCGCTTCAAGTGATTCGGTGAGGAAAGGATCGATGCCGATATTTTCAAATCAAAACGACGACTTGGCCCGATAGTGAATGATTTAATCGAAATATAACCTCCGAATGATTTTAAGACAGCATTAATAAATGAGGATTGCATTCAACTTAGCTAGAGGAATGTCGGGGTCGATTTTCTCGACCGAAGTAATCTTAAGATGA